>CAUZXH010000457.1:0-63509 GCA_963584085.1 Pyrausta aurata | reverse complement strand
CCACAACCTCGCCTGACACAGAGCTTTAAAAAAATAAAATGTAAGTGGCGCTGGCTTGACGTTCATAATTCTAGTTGTAGAAATAAAAATCTAACGATACGGAAAATCTGACTGTTAAAGATTGAAGATTATATACGTTTGTACAGAGAGTATATTGATCTCAAGCTGCGGACTGAATGTCCGTGAGAGCTTCTGTGATGTACAAAAAAACGAGTATATTGGAATTTTACAAAGTTTTTATAATTAGTTTGTAAAGTTACTTTTAAGTGAAGATGGTGGTGCGGCGGCTTCCGTCGTCGCGCTAAGGCCAGTCCGCAGCATCCCTTTCCCACCCTTGTCCCATCCTTCTATCCTGTCCCGTCCCAGGACTCTTCGGAGTCCGTCAAAAGTTTCTAAAGGTTTTTAGAGGAGAGTCACATACATGCTCTTTACTCTTCACGAGTAGAGCAATTTCTCTTTCAGCTCAAGATTGTCAAGACTTCAAGATTTGTTGGACAGAAACTGATATTTTGGATTTGGTAATTACACTACAATCTCTGTTGCAGAATCTGGGTGAGTTGCATTTGAGTTCTCAGTGCAATTAGTTTCTTCCATATTTTCCAAAAACTGTTTCATCCAAGGTAGCATCTTTTCTAACAGAAGTATTTTTTGACTGATTTACTACTGGGGGTCACCATTCTCATTTTAACTCACCATAGTCTTATCTTAATTTTCTATATCACATTATTATTCTGATACACAACTGACATTGAGATGTTGTCGAATTTGATTTATTCATAAAACTTAGTTCTTGTTTCTAGTCCTTCTTTGCAAATATGATTCTTATCATAATTGTTCAATTATGTAAATACAAATATGTTTGGGTCTTTTGATATTCCCAATGTTTTATTATGTTTTGCCAATGTTGTTATGTTTGTATGCTAAATAAGAGTGGAAAGTTAACTTTTTATAAACCTCTGAAGGTGTGAAAAAACTGTGCCTTTGTGTGTAAAAAAAAATGCACAAAGAACACAGTACATACTATGTTTATTACTTTTGATTATTTACAATAATCATATTCCCTTTCAAAAAAATTGAGGAACTTTTATCTTTGTATGTTATTTATTAACTAATTAATACTGTAATTATTTTCATCATTTGGTTTCTTTCAATTTCTTAATCTGTTTTTATTACAAAACTTTCGTTGACAGTAATCAATCATAATAAATTGCATGATCAGTATTTTTTATCTTTCCTTGCACATACATATTTGACACCTTTCCTTCTAATCTTACATCGTATTGAGAAATATTATTTCACATTCAGACTCACAGGCAGACTATAAACTGACTGAGTAATTATTTTAGAAAGTTGATATTGACCCCTAGTAATAGCACTGCACAACAAGTATTAGTGTAGTGCCACAGCACAGATAGACGTATCGTACTGTAGGTAAAATTGCCATTATTTTGCACAACACAAACCCTGGTTCTATAGAAACAGTTTTTTTTTCACCAATGTAACTTTCTATGTACCTAAATTTTGTAGTACCGGTCCGTAGACATGTTGATCACCTGAACCGGGAATAGCAGGATTTCCAACAAAACCTACTTTTGCGGTCACGTCAAATCAGTAGGTAGGCTATTCAAAATTTGAAACGCTTGGTCATTAGAGCTAAATAAAGATAACCACGTGGTTTTCCGAATGGGTTATATGAACTATAGAAATTTCATAGTAAATGATTCATACTTGTAGTAATGTAGTATTATTCATACGAGGACGTTGAATTGGTAGAGTTTGCAACCAGTGATGAAAATGAGGATTAAACATCGTATTGATTGAGGTCACCTCTTTGTTACTAAGAGTTTATATGAGCGAGAGAGAGTAATGCTCAGTATTGATAGTCTAGAAGCTAGGTTTTACAAAATTTCAGGATACAAGTAATTAATTAGGTACAATAAGTATTGTTTCGTTTTGATTCCGGGATTTGTAGCGTATTTTCAAAAATGAATATTTTATCTTCATTTCAAACTTAAAGTATGTTTACACTTAGTACCTCAATGGTGCTTCTTATTTAGCTACAGCTACTGTGGGCAAAACTTTGTTTCAGAGAGCGAGGGGCATCTGTGACGAACAACAAGGAATGTACTCCGGGACAACCAGCTTCCAGTACCACGTCGTTGCAGACCCCGTTCCAAGCTTGTCCCTGGAAAGGCGTAGAAGCTCGCCTCAAAATATATTTCAGCCGCAAAAGAAGATTAACCAATAAGTCGTTACCATTGGATTATTCAACCGCTAGTAATCACTTTTTACCATTAGTTGAGTTGACTTTCTCTCACATTTTTATCAAATTTCGAAGTAGATGGTAACTGCCACAGAACATAAAAAACGAGTAGAAGTAGTAAGTAGGCGGGCCCCGTGTGACGACGCATAGGCCAAGCTTGGCGCATCTCATGTTTCCGCCCCCTTTTACGCGCTTCAGACGGTGACAGTTGCTCGAACATGTAACACGTTATGCTGTACGGATAAAAAACTTGAAATATGCCGACCTGCACTGTGTTAGAGTGCAAAAACGCAAGCACTACAAAGAATTTATCCAAAGGAGGCGTGACATACCATCGGTAAGTAATATTATAACATTATTTCAATAGAAATTGTGAATTTTGCAGAAAATAACAATCCATAAAAAATTACAACCTAAACCCATTCCACTGTTCATAGAGATAAGGTCGAAACTATATTTTGACTGTTACTTATTCTCGAAATGCTACTCATTTAGGGAATGACCAAATCAAAATATCGATAAGTTAGCTATCGATACTTGTTATTGTATGACACAAAAAAGTAAAGCTTTTAAAAAGGTTTATAAATTGCTGTTTTTTTACATTTTTTTTTGTATAAAATTAATAACTGAATATTATTTTTTTAAGGTTCCCTAAAGATCGATTCATAAAAGAAAAATGGATTGCAGCAACCGGTAGGCAAAATTTTCGGAGTGGTGTAAGACAGGGAGATTTATGTCTCTGAACTGTTTACAGTGGCATTAGAAGACTCCTTTAAGCTACAGGAATAGAAAGGATTCGGCATCAACATCAATGGCGAATACATCACACATCTCCGTTTTGAAGTTGAAATGATGTTTTAATTTATTCCTTATTTATTATTAGTGAATAAATGTAAATCAAATGTCTCTTGTAAATAAATACAGATTTTTCTTAAACGTGCGTTTATCGTCTTCTCATAATGAACATTGCCTTTAACTCTTTATTATGGTATTTTTGATCATTTATAGCTTAGAATAAAGAAGTCATTAACAGTTTGTATATTTTTTACAAATTTGCTATGATGTAATAATTAGGAAGATAAGAGAAACATCGTTAAACATAACGCTGTATCATGTTCCATAACAAAAATATCGACATGACTATTGTATCGTAACCACCCCACCTCTAGCTATCAATGATTTTCAAATAGCATCTGTCGTCAGGTAGCGGAACTATCTGATAGTGAATAAGAGGCATCTAGTGTCGGGTAGCGAAACTATCTGGCAGTGAAAGGTAACCAATCACAACAAGACATTCTTGGTGTGCGTGATAATGTGATATAATCACAAATGTGTTAGTTTGGTCACACTGGTTTTCATACAAGTAGGAGTTAATACTACTTCTATCGTTTTTTATGTTCTGTGGTAACTGCTATTAGTCGAGTATAAAAGACTAGCTTTTGCCCGCGACTTCGTCCGCGTGGAATAGTGACTTCTTTCTCCCGTTTCTTACACATTTACCACTATATCTTTGCTCCTATTGGTCGTAGCGTGATGTTATATAGCATATAGCCTTCCTCGATAACTGGACTATCCAACACAAAAAGAATTATTCAATTCGAACCAGTAGTTTCGGAGATTAGCGCGTTCAAACAAACAAACAAACAAACTCTTCAGCTTTATAATATTAGTATAGATTACTGTTGTACATCATGAGAGATAAATAATGATGTTATTGTGACCTATTTTATGTTGCTAAACTTACGATATGCGGGTTATCTGAATGACCCTTCTATCAGCCTATCAGGCAAAAGTTAGGCATTATTTCATTTACCTACCAGAACGAATTGTTAATTAATATTACTTTTCATATGAGTCAATGTCATCCATCATAATCCTAAGATTAATAAATTAAAAACTAGGCAGACTATCTTGTAGCATTTTTACAACACTATGTGCATTTTATATACAAAAAACAGCAATGGTAGCAGAACTGCTCCTTAAAGTATTTACTATTTCAAATTTTAATTGGTATGAAATATATAGGCAATAAAAGTGCTTACATAAGTTGATACGGAACCATTCTTGCGCAAATGTTTTTTTTTTTGCTTGCGTTAATGCTTGACCACTGGTTGTAACAACCACTGCCTTACGTTGGTAAGATAGGTACCTACTTACTGTTGTATTAATAATTAAATGCTGTTTGACTTGCAAAAAAAAAATGCTGATGAACCCATTTTGTCTATGATTTGGACTTTTATATTTTTATGTGCAACACGTGTTATAAAACATAGTTAATAAAAAAGTTTAATTTTTATTTACATACCTACTCAATGTTTTATAAGAAACTGATTGGCTAGTCATAGCCAATAGCCATCGTCTTTGCACCAACGAGCTCTTTTCTCTAAACTAGTAATAAAGACAGACACCGCTTGAAAAAAGTACGTGTAACAGTGTTAATAATATTTGTACGCTACATCATAGCATATTTTGGAGCACCTTACTTTACATTTTAAAACATCTGATGTACTTGTACCCAAAATTCACAAATAAACGTTTTTCCCCTTAATCATAATAACTCAAACGGTCTTTTATACCTATTTTAGCTATTACCATAGAATTATTATCCCTTTCGGAATAGAACGACAAAAGCGAGATGTCAGTAGGATAAAGCTGTGCGATAAAAAGAGATGCGAGGTATATCAAGGGTTGTGAGGTATATCAAGAAATCTTGGCTCGTAAAACAAAAACCCAGACTAATACGGATAAACTAAAACAAAATCAACCTCCAACGCTAAGGACTCAGAGAACGCCCAATACTGAGACCAAGAATAATCCGCAATACAAAAGCTATGCAAATGCCGCAAGACCTAAAAACACGCATCATAATGTAAACAAAAACACTCAGAACACCTTGCAAGGAAATGCTGGTTCTCCAGACCCGAATCATCCAAAACAGCAATCATATGCTACGCTGGAGCATATGCTTCTAAAACAGGCCGAAAAATTCGACCTCATCCTACAACAAATGAGCACATTGATGATGCTCATAGGCAAACTCGTCGAACAAATTGCGCGATAGGTCCTTTACGATTGGCAACGTGGAACATCAATGGACTGACCCCCAACCAAAAAGAAGCGGAACTGCTTATGGCACAACACAAATTAGATGTGTTGCTTATCTCAGAGGCGCACTGCAACTTATCGTCTAATATTAAATTAAAAAACCACGCATGCTACTTTACTTTGCATCCAGATGGTAAACGACATGCTGGAACCGCGATAATTATTAGAAAGAGTCTTAAACACCACCTCATGCCAGAATACAAGACGGAACATATTCAGGCCACAACAGTAGCAGTTGAGAATAACAATGGGTATCTCAACCTGTGTGCAATCTACTGCCCTCCAAAGCACAGCATCGATGAAGCAATGTTCACAGACTTTTTCAAAACGCTTGGTAATCGCTTCGTTGTAGGTGGCGACTGGAACGCAAAAAATACCTATTGGGGATCAAGACTCACGAATACCAGAGGAAGGCAGTTGAAGAATAGTATTGAAACAAACAAACTGGTTACTATATCCACTGGCGAACCTACATCCTGGCCAGGAGATCAGAAGAAAATACCGGATCTCATAGATTTCTTTGTTATGAAAGGCCTTGCAAGACATTATGCAAAACCTGAGTCATGTTTGGACAGCTCCTCAGACCACACCCCAGTGATATTAACGTTAAGCACAAATGTGATTGAGTTTTCGTACCCACAAACACTGCACAACAATCGCACTGACTGGGACACATTTAGAGAGTACATGGACGAAAAAGTTAACTTGAAAACAGCCCTTAAAACGCCCGAGGATATCGAGAGTGCTGCGAAATACTTTACTCATCTTATACAGGAGGCTTGCTGGCTGAGCACTCCCGAGGTAGGGACCAGGGTGACTCACAGTAACTTCCCCTTAGATGTAAAAAAGGCTGTGCTGGATAAGCGAAGGCTCAGGAGAGTCTGGCATCAAAGTCGTCTGGAAGCTGACAAAAAAACATTTCAAAAGGCAGCAAATGATCTCAAAGAAAGGCTAAAACATTGGGAAAACCTCACTCTACAGACACGAATAGAATCTCTCACAGCCACCGCTTTAACGAATTACTCTCTTTGGAAGTTTACGAAAGAGTATGACAGACCGCAAACATCCAAGCCCCCTTTGAAAAAAGATCGTGGCTGGGCTCGTACCAACCAGGAGAAGGCAAACTTATTTGCAGATCACCTTGCCACCGTTTTCCGCCCTAATTCAAGTGAAGACATAGACTCAGAAAAGGAAGTAACAGACATCCTAAACCAAGACCTTCAAATGTCCATACCACCAACGCCAGTAACAGTTCGGGAGGTCTGGAGAGTAATTAATAAGAGCCTCCAAGATAAAAAGGCACCAGGATTTGACCTCATCACAAAGGAAGTGCTGAAACAACTTCCAAAAAAAGCCATAGTGTTCCTTACCACTTTGTTTAACGGAATCCTTAGAGTACAATATTTCCCAAAGCTCTGGAAAGTGTCGCAAATATTGATGATACACAAACCGGGAAAACCAGCCCATGAGGTTACTTCTTATAGGCCAATTAGTTTGTTGCCCATCTTGTCCAAAGTATTCGAGAAATTGCTGTTACACAGAATCCTTCCTATCTTAGAAACGAACAACACCATTCCATCTCACCAGTTCGGGTTCCGGCACCATCACTCCACTGTCGAACAAGTTCATAGAGTGGTAGAGAAAATAAGAAAAACCTTGGAGGAAAGAGAGTATTGCTCTGCAGCTTTCCTCGATATACAGCAGGCCTTCGACAGGGTATGGCACCGGGGACTGCTCTGTAAGATCAAAAACAGCCTCCCACACAGCTTTTTCTTACTGATCAACTCATACTTATCAGAGAGAATTTTTCAAGTTAAGGAGACAGATTCTACTTCTCCTTTCTATGAAATAAAAGCGGGCGTGCCTCAGGGATCGGTGTTGGGACCGGTACTGTACTGCATTTACACCGCGGATTTGCCGCTATCCCAAGACGTCACTACGGCCACCTTCGCCGATGATACTGCTGTGCTCGCTAGCGACAAGGACCCAGAGATTGCGTCCCAAAAATTACAGAATGGGTTGGATCAGGTGTCAAAATGGCTCCATAAGTGGAAAATAAAAGCCAGCGCATCAAAATCAGTGCAAATCACATTTGCTCTTCGTAGAGGAAACTGTCCCCCCGTAAAACTGGAAAACACAATTCTGCCCCACCAGGACTGCGTAAGATACCTTGGGCTTCATCTTGATCGAAGATTAACTTGGAAAGATCACATCAAAGCCAAAAGAACTGAGCTAAATATGAAATTCAAAAATCTTGCCTGGCTACTGGGGAGAAATAGCAGGCTTTTACTAGACAACAAACTGCTAATATATAAATCCATATTGAAACCAGTTTGGCTTTATGGTGTACAGCTGTGGGGTAGCGCATGCAACACAAGCATAAATATGATACAGAGAGCACAAAATGGTATACTGCGATCAATAAGCAACGCACCCTGGTTCGTTACAAATTCTGAAGTCCACGCTGGTCTCAAGGTGGACACCGTCACGGAGGAGATAAAAAGAAATATCACCAAGTATCGAGATCGATTGACTCGGCACCCAAATAAGCTCGCCGCCAATCTGGTTACTGCCGACTATCGGAGAAGGCTGAAACGAAAAAATATAATGGAATAATATATATATTTACTTCAAGAGTAGATGGCTCGCTGGAGTCACGCTCATCATGCGATAACGTACCTACATATAATCTGCTTAAAGTGAAAACACTGCTCGCAGATAGTAAAATTGGAAAAAAAAAAAAAAAAAAAAAAAGAGATGCGAGATATGATGCAGCAGAACCATTTTTGACGGCTGTCAAACAGTTAGGAGCCCCAAGAGCCTCGCTGAAAATTTCTTTCCTGTGTTTTTTTAATTTAAATTGAAATTGTGTATATTTAAGATAAATTGTGCTTCTGAAACATGGGGACTTAATCGGTGATCGATTATTGTTCATAACAGCAAAATAACTCTTACAAATTCTCATTTAAGAGGTAAATTAGTCCAAATCGAAGCCTCAAATCAAGCCGAAGATCTCAATTTACGATTTAAATTATAATTGCCAATCCGGTTAAAATTTAAAAAGTACGAAGTTTGCTTATTCTTTTCTATTTATAAACGTTAACGTTATGTTAAAAGTAAAGACATAATAACATGTTTAGGAATATTTTGTGCAAAGAAATACTTAATGTTTCGTTTTACACTAAGGCTGCATGTTCGATATTTTGTGTCGACTGTTTATCATGCGGTAAACTAATATATTTTAACCTAGGAAGATAAGTATAAATCTAATGGACGAAAGGTTACCTCATTTTAAGATACTAATGTAACTTACTAGAATTGGTTTTTGTCACTGAATAGATAACCTAAATATAATAAATAAATAAATAGATAACCTTATTTATCTATTCAGTGGTTTTTGTCATCCAAAATCGGTTTTGTTTGACAGCTTTTACTTGTTCTTCTATTTTAAAGGAATATTAATTTTATGGCTATTACACTGTTTTGTCACTTTCTGTCAAATGATGACAGCGCTAAGATAAGTCTATGGCGCTAAGAAAACAGTGTAATAACTAAAATAGGTTTAGAAGACCGTTTGAGTTATTTATTACAGTTATTATGAATTGGTAAGTTTGTGTGGTGGTTGGTTTATACAAAAAATATGTCATGCGCATAGCAAGCGCAAACAAACGTCACTGCGTCAGTAACTCATACTCTTACTAATCTGTGGACTCTTGCTTGAGCCATTTTTGAGGTTAGACCTGTCCAATTGCGTTCATAACTCTCTTCCAGTATAAATTGTGCATTTTATCGAATATATCCCTTGATTTTGGCAATCTTAATGGGGAACAAAAAGAATAAAATCAAAAAAAGAACTGCTTTACAATTACGGAGGATAAGACGCGAAATAAGGCAAATTGGAATTCGGTAAGACTTATTTCTTTTTAGGGTTCCGTAGCCGAATGGCAAAAAACGGAACCCTTATAGTTTCGTCAAGTCTGTCTGTCTGTCTGTCTGTCTGTCTGTCTGTCTGTCTGTCTGTCTGTCTGTCCGTCCGTATGTCACAGCCACTTTATTCTGAAACTATAAGCATCACATAGCTGAAACTTGGTAGGTAGGTGTATTTTGCTTACCGCTTTCCGATTCAGATACAAAAAGTAAGAAAAAATAATATTTAAGGGGGGGCTCCCATACATGAAACTAAAACCTAAAAATTTTTTTTTACTCAAACCTATCCGTGTGGGGTGTCTATGGATAGGTCTTTGAAAATGATGTTGAGGTTTCTAAAACCATTTTTTCTAAAAGTGTAAGGTTTGAGATATAGACGCTTCCAAAGTGGTAAAATGGGCGTCCCCCCCCATCTAACTTTTGAACTAAGAAAGTGAAAATTTTGAAAAAAAAATATGATGTAGATCTCAACAAAAACTTGCAACGAAAATTGGTTTGAAGGAGATCGAACCAGTAGTTTTTGAGATATTGCACATTTTTATCAACCGCAAATATAACTTTGTCTTTCATACAAACACTATGAAAAACAAAGTTATTTTTGGAGTCGCAATATATTGTGATGTTTTCGTTAAGTGAACCCTGAATTTAGTTAAGGGTGGCACGGAACCCTCAGTGCGCGGGTCCGACACGCACTTAACCGGTTTTTCTAAAAGTGTAAGGTTTGAGATATAGACGCTTCCAAAGTGGTAAAATGGGCGTCCCCCCCCATCTAACTTTTGAACTAAGAAAGTGAAAAATTTGAAAAAAATATATGATGTAGATCTCAACAAAAACTTGCAACGAAAATTGGTTTGAAGGAGATCGAACTAGTAGTTTTTGAGATATTGCACATTTTTATCAAGCGCAAATATAACTTTGTCTTTCATACAAACACTATGAAAAACAACGTTATTTTTGCCGTCGCAATATATTGTGATGTCTTCGTTAAGTGAAAGTAAGTGGACCCTGAATTCAGTTAAGGGTGGCACGGAACCCTCAGTGCGCGGGTCCGACACGCACTTAACCGGTTTTTTAGAGTTCCGCTGTCCAACAAGTAACCCTTATAGTTTCGTCGTGTCCGTCCGTCTGTATGTCCGCGGTTCATCTCCGAGACCTTTGCAGCTTTGGTACTAAAAAACTAATTTAGCATTTAAGTAAGTAGTTTGTCTTCCAACTACGACGGCAAAGTGGTAATATTGAATAATATTTTTTTGAGTAGGTACTTAAAAGTCATATTAAGGATTGGGGATAATTTTTTTCTCTAATCTATAATAAATAGGTATCTAGAGGAATAGGTCTTTTTAAATGATTGTGAGTGCCAGCATCATTTTTCGATTTGGCAATCCGTTTGTTAAATGTTTAATTAAAGTTCTAATTTTTGCTAGTCGCTTCCTACATCCCCTGCCAGCTAAACGGTTGTTTGTGGAATGTGGATACGTGAAAAGAAATCGCGGCAGTTACATATTAGATAAATGTTGAAGGAAAACTCACGGCTATGTAAACATTTTACTAATATAGTCAACAAACTTAAAATATAAGCAATTTTCATGCATATTGAAACTAACGTCATAACGATTTCTACGTATTCTTTTAGATGTAAAAATAAATTCGTCTCCATCAGAGGAAACCGGGTTTATCTCATAATTCCGGTCAATATGTAATTTCAGGGCAATTCTTAATCATGTCTTATGTTATAAATATGTAAGTATAAAAAATGCTAAAAAACAGCCAAGTTGATACGGAACCCTTTGTGCTCGAGTTCAACTCGCGTTTGACCGGTTTCACTCTTAAATAACAATAAGCAGGCACATGCCGTGTACGCCAAAACGATTTTTGTGCCCTTTTTCGCTCTATATCAAAAATATTACGTCATATTTGTGTTGTGTACCTGTTGTTTACCTAGTCAATGGGACGGACGGAACCCTTCTTGCGGGAGTCCAAATCGCTCTTGGCGGGTTTTTAAGTTGATTGACTTTTAACACGTTCCTGGACAGTGAACGCCTACAGTAGGCGTGAAAACAATAAATTATCTATTGTGTCTGGAGTAGTGTCCCGGAACGTGTTAAGAGCACGATTTTTATTATCACAAACACAAACAGCTCCGTCCGCATGGCCTTGCCCGTTCACGGCGATTCGCGAAGCCTCTAGTCTTTACCCGAGGCAGAGGCAAACCAAACCGACCTCTTTGCGTAACATAGCGCGTCATGAGTTAATCAGTCAGGTATCAAACGAATGCCGAGAGTCGCATAACAATGGAATTTTTATTGTGTCTCGTTTACACATACTTGACGAGTTAAGTCGGTCATTGACACAGTAGACGCAGGATTCAATGGGTTCGCTTCAAATAATTATCTGTAGTTCAAAGATTTTCAAGTGCTGTAATAACGAATATTTAAACTGTAGAGTAAGTTTAACAAATATTATTATCATTATTTGAAAACAATAACATTAATAAAAATAAATATTTTTAAGAAGGCAAGTGCTTTCGTTGAACTGGGCTTGTTGATATAGCAGTCAGATCTTTAATAGGTACTACATCATAAATAGTTTTTCATCTCTCCTGTTCGGAAAATAGCACTTTCCTGTGTAGATAGCCGGGTGGAAAATAGCTTATCCATCCCTAGGGTGGAAAGTAATTTAGTTTTAATTGGCATGGTATAGAGTCAAGGCATGCATTCAAAGCTTGGATCAAAGATAATTGAGTCACATCATATTATAAAAAAAATAAAAAAAATTGCTTAGCTATACATTGAAAAACATGTTTATTATGATCGTTGATTTAAAAATATTCAATCGATTTAATCTATAATTAAAATATAAATTTAGTAATCTGTGATTAAAATATTCGGCTTCCCGCCATAATACCAAGATGACACTTTTTTTTACATTGTCAGTGTCATTTTTTCTTTTTGAACTCTATGCCTACTTTTTTAAATTTTGACAATTATTATCTGTGGGGAAAATTCAAACGATATTTTTTACAAGGATTTTAATTATTTCGTATCGTCTGCTTTTTCGTACTGTTTTCATGTATTCGTGTCGTTATTCTTTCTAATCATGTTAGATGTTTGGAGAACTGTAAATTAACTGTCTTTTTGTGCAAAAACTTGAGTTTTCCTTTCTCGCTGTACTACATAATACCTGACCATTACATCTACAACCACTATTGTAATTTTAATGTTTTTCCTCACAGTCGAAATGAAAAATAGTATGTTTAACTCGGGTGAAAGCACCATTTCACTCTCGAATTATTGGAAGAAACATCTCGAGTGAAATGGGTCGCTTTCTCCCCTTGTATAACAATCTACTATTCTCTTCCTTTCGATAGAAAACTACAAAGCCTGCTTTTATTGCATTTGTAGCCACTGTATTAGACATTAGTGCAATAAATAAACACACTTCACAAATCTGTAAATTTAAACCTAAGCATTTATTTACCTACTTGATATTTTTAGGTTCAAAATAATTCCCTACGTTGAGAGATAGTTAGTTTGAATCATTCGCGCACAGATTTCTACTGATTTTCCTTCGTCAATCGTCATCTGAAAATCCGTCAAATAGAACGCAGGCTGAACTGTTTGTATTTTGTTAATTTTGCCGCTCAAAGATTACTATCCTGACGTTTTCAATTTGGGAAAATTGTGAATGTCAGGAAGTTTGAAATTAATTCTATGCATATATTTTCAAAATTCAAAACGGCACAAAATAGCATTAACTCATCGGCTAAACTATGATAGGTACGTTGGTTGGGTGTACTGTATCTTCTATTACTTGTGGCTTATTCGTTACATGCATGTGTTTCTATGATTCCTTAGCTTACTTACACCATAGCGCCTGGCGGCAGACCGTACGACACTGGAAATTTCAAATGTCGTAAGAGACATTTCGTCGTAAGTACACTAAACACTGCATAGGAATCAGAAAAAAAATCTCTATCGATCTGTGTAGCAGACTTTGTGGTATCTTTTCAAATAAAGAAGTTATGAGGTGAATTTACTTTGTCGTAACTACACGAAGTGTAAAAATTGTTGTAGTATGGGTCAAATTTTACACTTAAAGGTATCGTGTGCTTAAACGCAACGTCGTATGTCTCTCAACTCTAAAATCATTATGTTGTAAGGAACTATTTTGGTCACCTTGTTTTAGGTGATAATATTTAAAGAACCGATTCAGCTAAGTAAATTAATCATTTTTTTTAGGGTTCCGTAGCCGAATGGCAACAAACGGAACCCTTATAGTTTCGTCAAGTCTGTCTGTCTGTCTGTCTGTCTGTCTGTCTGTCCGTCCGTATGTCACAGCCACTTTATTCTGAAACTATAAGCATCACATAGCTGAAACTTGGTAGGTAGGTGTATTTTGTTCACCGCTTTTCGATTCAGATACAAAAAGTGAGAAAAAATAATATTTAAGGGGGGGCTCCCATACATGAAACTAAAACCTAAAAATTTTTTTTTACTCAAACCTATGCGTGTGGGGTGTCTATGGATAGGTCTTTTAAAATGATGTTGAGGTTTCTAAAACCATTTTTTCTTAAAGTGTAAGGTTTGAGATATAGACGCTTCCAAAGTGGTAAAATGGGCGTCCCCCCCCCTCTAACTTTTGAACTAAGAAAGTGAAAATTTTGAAAAAAATATATGATGTAGATCTCAACAAAAACTTGCAACGAAAATTGGTTTGAAGGAGATCGAATCAGTAGTTTTTGAGATATTGCACATTTTTATCAACCGCAAATATAACTTTGTCTTTCATACAAACACTATGAAAAACAAAGTTATTTTTGCTGTCGCAATATATTGTGATGTTTTCGTTAAGTGAAAGTAAGTGGACCCTGAATTCAGTTAAGGGTGGCACGTTACCCTCAGTGCGCGGGTCCGACACGCACTTAACCGATTTTTTTTTGTAGAAAACACTTTGGGTTTTTATCCACTAGTTTTTGAGAAAATTTAAGACTAAGGTGATGATTATTTTCAGATTTTGTTTTTTTATTTAAGGTTAAGATTAGAGAAAATGAAGGTTTGGGCATTGAATTGAGAGTGGCGAGGCCGATGACCGAGATAACTTTTTAAATTGTCAGGGTAATGTTTTAAAAAATGATATTGTTTTTGTTAAAGAAAATAATTAAAATTAAAATCTCGATTTTCCAAAAAATTATGATCGTGTCATGTTTATAAGATGTGTACAAAGACACAGTTAAAATATTATCACTTAAAACGATTTGACCTTATATGTCCCAGGTATGTTATTGTGAATTGTGATTATTTCTTGTTTGAAAACCTATCGGTACATAAACTTAGTCTTTGCAGTATAGGTATTAACGATTTATTACAAAGTACATTTACAATTCTGAATACTTGTTATTAGGTATAAACATTGTTCTTAGCTTGTAAAAAGATGATAAGTACTCATTTTGAACGTTCCTTTTAGATTATTGTAATTTACAATTGTTATTTAGTTGGTACTGTATTATGTAGTAACATAATTGTGTCTCGAATGACCCTCTAAACGGGCCACTATAGTATCGTGTCTGTACTAAAAAGGTTTCATAATTATTAATACGTTGATTAAAAATTGCTCATATAATCTAAAGAATACAAAAAATTAACCCAACTTATTGTTTTATTTCCTTTAACTTTTAAAATCACACACACAGACAGTTTAAAATATTATTTCTTTGACTTTTATTTTTATATTGACCTAAGTAACAAGCTAACAAAAAGGAAATTGATAGTTTTATCTATAACTATGGAAATAAAACAATTCTCAATGCATAGATATATAAGTTCCTAATATTTTCATACATTTTTTAACGCTACTTACTTCAGTGACCTAGAAAAAATAATGACTTTACAACAGAAAAATTCGAAAAAAAAATGTTGTGTGATAGTTACGACAGTCGGGTTAAATTTTAGTCTATGGCGTAAGAGATTTTCATAAAAAAAAGTCAGATTTTTTGTATGCGTAAGGGACAGATTCTTCTTAAAATTATTGTGTAAGGGACACTATTTCCTAAACTATTGAGATATTATATATAATACTATCTCTATGATGTAGGAAAAGCTTTTTGAAAGTTATGTGTTTAAGAACCATCTAATTCGGATGAATATTTACTAAGTTACGATTTTTTTTAAATTTGCATTTTGTTTATCGGCTCTCCTGAAAAGTAGGACTTTGTCCCTTACGATACGACATTTGAAATTTGTGTGATTGCTACATCGAGCCAAAAATTACATCTGTTTGTGTTGTTTCCGGCAGCTTTGTCTTGGCGTGACGGTAGTTTTAAACTTATTTATTATAGCTGGTAATTATTAGTTACTCACTGGGTTAACTCGTCAAGTATGTGTGAACGAGACACAATATAAATTCCATTATTATGCGACTCCCGGCAGTCGTTTGATACCTGACTGATTAAATACAGGCAGACAAATTCTTATAGACAAGAAGCTCGGCTAAAGCTCTTATTACCTATAATTTTCGTTTAAAAATCAAATTACATCAAGTTCGACAATAAATGTTCACGCGTCACTTACTACAAACATTGAACTACTATCATAGCTGGGCACCGTTAATGCAATAGTTAACTTCGTTAATCGTTAATCCGCTACAAAAAAAGTTAGCTTCGTTAAACGTTAAAGCGTTACATTTCGGAAGAATTAACGCAAGTTAACGTTAATCGTTAATCCGTTAATATTTGTAAATTTTCATTTTTTTTAATCGTTGCGTTAGTGAACTTATAAAACCTGTTGGTTTAGGTTCTGGAAGTAAAAAAGTTAAGGCCAAAACAAAATACTTGTGTAATTCAAATGTGTAATTTAATCGTCGGGCATTTGGTGCATATTTTCTTTCATGCACATTGACATGTTGAAGTTCTCATCTGGGTGCCAATTCTGCTAATTGAGTCTTCACTGAGTTGTGCATCACTTGTACAACGAGAGTGCTTTGATACACCCCGCTATTCTGACAGCGGCTGCTGTAGTTACTCTGTCGTGCTACAGTAGTGAGTGATTTTCTGCTAAGTAATTTGACAGTTTTTTGATATTGATAATTCATCATCATCATCAGCCGAAGTACGTCCACTGCTGAACATAGGCCTCCCCCATGGCTTTCCACAACGACCGGTTGTGAGCGGTCTGCATCCAGTGTGATCCTGCGATCTTTACAAGGTCGTCGGTCCATCTTGTCGGTGGACGTCCTACGCTGCGCCTTTGGTCGAAGGGTCTCCAATCTAGGACTTTTCTGCCCCAACGGCCATCAGTTCTACGCGCTATGTGCGCCCTGCCCTATGCCACTTGAGCTTACTGATTCGCAGGGCTATGTCCATTACCTTAGTTCTTCTACGTATCTCCTCGTTTCTGATTCGATCAAGTAGAGAAACACCGAGCATAGCCCTCTCCATCGCTCGTTGTGTGATTTTGAGCTTCTTTATGAGGCCCATTGTTAGAGACCACGTTTCGGATCCGTATGTCATCACTGGAAACACACACTGGTTGAAGACTTTTGTCTTCAGACACTGAGGTAATTAAGACGAGAAGACACTCTTGCGCAGTTTCCCGAACGCTGCCCAGCCGAGGTGGATTCTTCGATTGACCTCTTTCTCAAAGTTGGACCTACCTAATTGGATTACTTGTCACAGGTAGATGTACTCGTCAACAACTTCGAGAATTCAGTTCCCAACAGATATTGGAGTGGATACAACGCGGGAGTTCGACTTAATTTTCGTCTTTTCCATATTCATTTTAAGTCCCACTTGTTGGGATACTTTCAAGGTCTTCGAGCATAGTGACCATAATATATTATCATCCGCAAACCGGAGGTGTGTGATATATTTGCCATTGACGTTAATGCCGAATCCTATCCATTCCAGGAGCTTGAAGGCGTCTTCCATTGCCGCTGTAAACAGTTTCGGAGATATAACGTCTCCTTGTCTTACACCTCTTCGCAGTGGAATCGCCCTCGTATTCTGTTCCTGTACTCGGACCGACATGGTGGCGTTGTCATACAGACACTTTAACACCTCTATATACCTATAGTTTATGTGGCACCGCTGAAGAGACCGAAGCACCGCCCAAGTTTCGATCGAATCAAAGGCCTTCTCATAATCCACGAACGCTAAGCATAGAGGCATATTATACTCCTATGACTTCTGTATAATTTGCCTAAGCGTATGGATGTGGTCTATGGTACTATACCCTTTTCGGAATCCGGCTTGTTCGGGAGGCTGGAAGTCATCAAACCTACGTGCGAGACGATTCGTGATAACCCTTGAGAACAGCTTGTAGAGATGGCTCAGGAGTGGGATGGGTCTATAGTTCTTCAATAAGGTTTTGTCTCCTTTTATGAAGAACAACACCACCACACTCCTGTTCCATGCCTCAGGTGTGACGCCCTCTAGCAGCACGGAATTAAACAGCTTCTGAAGGACTTTGAGTGACGGTGACCAATACTCCTTTAATAATTAATTTTAATAATTTCAAAATACCGTATCAAAATTTATAAAAATTACAAACTAAAAGCGATCCTCGTTTTGATGTTAAAATGTTTTCACCCGTGGAAAACAGCCATTCAATTGCAGTACTTGAGGGTATAGCAGTATTGTATGAATAGATTTATGAATAGCAGTATCGTTGAACGAGTCTTTTGATTTCATGTCCAGCCACATTTGAACGAGACTTTGCGCTTTACTCGTTAGAGAGTTGGAGCTTTTTGGTTTTTCAATGGACTGAGTGACAGAATTATCAAAAAACTTACATGTCTGCACCTGTTTTACGCGCCGCGCCGCGGTGCCGTGCGGTAAACAGTAGGCATTGGATTAACGATTAACGGACTTAGCTGCATATTAACGGAAGTTAACGTGTCCGTTAACATTTTTGAAAGTTAACTTAAAAGTTAATCCGTTAATCAAAATGTTAACTTCGTTAATTAACGATTAACGGATTAACGAGTTAATGCCCAGCTATGACTACTATCTTACAAAATAGTTTTATTTTTTAGATAACCTAAATTGCTTGTAGGTTTAATCCGGTTTTCAACTAATAATTATTCTTCTTCTTCTTCTTCGTCCTTCCCTATTCCCATCATCTGAGGTCTGGTCTCCTCACACATCTGCGCCAAGATATTCTATCCTGGGTTGTCTTCTCTGGCATTTGGGCTTCCTCGAGGTCTCTGATAATTATTGATCAACGAAAACCACACGCCATTGACATTGAGGCGATTGATTCAAAAATATACCCTATACATATAATAACATACCAACCTTTAATAGACGACTGATTTTAAGTTTTTCTTTATATGGTACATAGGGGTGGGTTGTTGACGGTTTTTGCGTTAACGAAATGAAACTGTTAATTACAAATAAATAACCTGTTAAAAAAGCAGTTAACGTTATTAACTGGTTTGCAGTAATGTCAACATATTTTTATGGATTTAGCAGTTTATTAGACGAAAGTACGAAACAGTTAACAATTTAAAAAGGAGTTGAGTTAAGTCGTTATGAGAAACAGCTAACGAATTCAACTGGTTAAGAAAAAGCAGCTTCGGATAATGTCAAGCGACTGCGCGTTTATCGTTCGTTGAGTTAATCCACGCGTTGCGTTCGGAAATAATTGAATAAAACAGTTGATTAATTTAACTGGTTTTGCGGTGAACGAAAAGCTGTTAATTCGTTAACATTACAAAAGCTGTTTAAAAAAACAGTTTGTTGAATTAACGCCCACTCCTATGCACCAGCACCATACATTTTTTAAAACTTATTATGGAAGGAATCGAATCGCTAGCAGCAAAGATATTATTTGTAACATTTCAAGTAAGTACTTACTTAACGGGAAAAAACAAATGTCAACCGTAACTATACCAAATTGAGTTATACTTATTTGAATTGTTAAAAGATTGCAATTGCGTCGTAGCCAATTCAAATTTCAATGTCACTCGCTTGGTTGAGGAAAAATGAGTCCAATTTCCCTGTATTGGACGATTGGTTTTTTCTAGCGCTAAATCAAATGCTGAAAATGATTTCTTCTATTTCCGCGAATGTTTGGATTCCCGTCAAATGGACATCTTTTAAAGCATAAGGTACTGGAGGTAATTAAGGCCCGGAGCTAAATAAGGCCCACAGTTCGTATTTCGCGCGAAAATGTGATTTCTTTCCTGTGTGACTTACGCATACATAGAACGAGTCACAATATGCACGGTTTGACAACGTCGCGCACCCCGCGCGCTTCGTTTCGTCAGTAGCGAGCCGGGTCTCATACTGACTTGAGGGTATGTCGCAAATTATAATTTTCGCTGTGGAATAAAGGTAAGTTTTGATGTATTTTTCCTACTGTTTAATAAAATAATGTGTTTTTTGTAGTAAGTGCATATTCTAGTTTGTGATATTAGCGTGTTTTTATGTTTTAATTGCATATTTTTAATTTTTTTTTCGATGAGTGTGCCTATATGTTGTAGGTTTAATAAGGCCCACCGATCTTGGCTCTGGGCCTTATTACACTCCTAACTGGATTTGGTTAATAATATTGATTTAGTGCTCTCTTTTTTATTCAAGTAGCAGTTTTCTTTAGTTTTAGTTAATTTTCGTTGTTAAAAATATTTGTTTTCAAGGTGCACCCTAAAGTGGTCCACTGTGGTCAAATAAGGCCCAAAAAATTTTATTTCAGATTTTATTAACAATTTTGTTTTTCTACGAAGGGAAATTCAGTTTAATTTGTTATTAAAAGTTTATTTTTTGATAAAATTTCATTCAAAACGTCTGTTTATAGTTTGGGCCTTATTATACTCCAGTAGTTTAATAAGGCCCAGCGAAGGCTTTTAAAAAAATGTGCATTTCAAGTATTTATAGTAAAAAAGCAAAAATGATTCAGTGCGTCCTAAATATTTAATAAATCTTCTAATTATTACTGATTGAATTATTTATATTAACCCGAAAATGTAGGATTTTTGAGGGCTTCAAGTTAGGTGGGCCTTGTTTGCCGCAAGTACCTTACTCGATTTTTATTTCTGCCCAAGTATAACTAAAAAAAGGATATGTGGAACAACCACAGATAGAATGGTTGAAAATATGTATAAGTATATAATGGTTCCAGGACTTTGACAAATTTTTAGGGTTCCTTACCTAAAAGGTAAAAATGGGACGCTATAATTAAGACTTCGCTGTCTGTCCTTCCATTCGTCTGTTTGTCACCACTCAGGCTGTACCTCAAGAACAGCGGCGGTAGCAGACAGTTGAAAATTTCATAAATTATGTACTTTTGTTGCCGCTGTAATAATAACATACTAAAAACAAAATAAAGTAAATATAAAAGAGGTGCTCCTATTCAACAAACGCGCTTTTTCACCTTTTTTGCTAGATTATATAACAATTGTTTACTTAGTCAATGGTACAGAACCCTTCGTTCGCGAGGGTTCGCACTTGGCCGTTTTATTTTCATTATGTCTACATTTACGGAATGTCTTTTTTGGACTTTTTTAAAGTTTACTTTTACATCAATAAATTCAGATTTATTTATCCTATAAATGAAACGTTTCTTTCGTAAATGGAATATGTGTGTCTGTCAGCTGCATTCCGTTGTTCCACTAATATGCAGACATTGGGGCCTTAGCTTCGACAAACCTTTAGAAGATAACAATGACGATACTGATTTGTTTTAGATAGGTAAGTACTAAAGAAACGCATTTCTTGTAAAAAAATATAAATTATATTGTTTATTTTGTGTTAAATGTTGTATTTCTGCTAAGCGCACATTTTTTGTACTATTTGATGCTCCATAGCCAAGAAGCTTATATACAAACTGGAGATTGCATTATGAAGAAAAGACTGAAGCTAAACAATTTGACCTTGAATGACGTCATGGTTGTTTGCTGTCTCTTTCAGTGGGGTGACAACACGTTATAAAATAATAAAGGAAGCTACGATCAAAAGTGAGCGACTTTATTATACATAATAAATAATATGTTAAGGATATTACTTAATATATTAAGGATAAAAAAAACATCTCTTATCTGAAAAAATAATAATAATAGGAATGAAGGAATTTTGCAATACATTGCGTTGCGGTGCGGCCATAGACTTGTATGTATTTTGTAACATAGAGGTCGTTGGGTGCGGCCCGCCCCGATTATGGAAAAATTGCGGGACTTGTTTTTTTGTGCCCAGCAGAACTTTAGTTGAAAATAATAATAGTAAACTGGTGGTAAGAAAATAAACTACATTTATTTTTTTAAATAATTTATTTAAGTAGGTAGCCAATTTTTCAACTAAGTTATAGTAGTTGAGATTAGAGTTTCATCTTAATAGGATACATACCTACTATACACCGTGTAATATTTTATACAGTGTGGCCTGCCCTACCGGGTTATTCTCTTTTTCTTTTTTCATTCACTCACTCAAAAGGAAAAGCGAATCCATGATATTGGAATCGCACCCACAAAATTATTATACTGTTGATTAAAAAACTATAAATAAAAAATAACATTATGTTAGTACTCAAATCGTATTATTCGTTACTTATTTATAAAAGTTTACAATCATTTTCAATACACATTTAAAAGTCTAATCAATTGACTGGCATTGATTGGCATTGTGACTTCAACAGTATTAGATGTAGTCTCTGAAGTTCATTATATTAGTTTTATCATCATTTTATCTCCGCCGTTTAGAGGGTGGTTCATTTTCATCAACCTATTTAAAAAAACATACACTGTCATAAGCAAGCATCATAAAAATGAATATGAGGTTAATTCTTATAAATCTTTTCTTTACATAAACGGGGACGGCCATCTAACAATATTATAACTAGTTTGTTGAAAAGTTTTTTATTATTTATCTTATTAGTATAGACAAACAATTTATAGTATTTTACACTAATAAGAATTCATCTTGTAATATTGATATAATTTTTACTTACAACACTTTTTTCTAAAGTTGGCTGTGTCAATTTTGCTTCACTTACATTTGCATAATATGTAGTGTTAGAACTTGAAGGTATATTATTACATTCCTGAAATAGGAAAAAAACATTTCAAGTCAATATTTGTCACACACACAGGCATCCTTCCAAAACATTAAGAGATCCCAAGTCATGGATTAAACTATGATGGACGTGTAAAAATTTCACATATTTGTTAAGTTTGTGTCACAGAACAGTTGCGAGTTTTCAAGCTCCCAACAACTATGAATATCAACATTAATCTTTATGATGATTCACCATGACAATGAAGTCCACACAAACAAAGCAAGTTTTGATAAATTTTGTTTAGTTTGAAGATCAGTCATTCATGGTTTTATGAATTAGTTAATAAGTTAGCACTTTAGTAAATATAAATATTATCTAGCTACAAAAATTAAAACCTCATTAACAACAATTTTGGATGTGATTATTACTTACTAATAGGTTGCAACATTTGCACGGCTGGTAGGCATAAAATGGTACTGCGGTTTTGAGTAGATGGCCTGGTCTCTCAGGCTCATCAGGTCTGAAGTGTGCACTATAAATCCTGGCAGATGCATAGAATTTGCCTTTTATAATGGTATTTTGCATAACCAAGCATTTTTAATTTTTTGGTCTCTCGGGAAACTAAAATAAAACAGCAATATATAATACACCAAATTAATCATGTTGCGCTAACCATCCCCTACAAACAAAAGTAGTTATTGAGGAAAAATAAGGGATTATGATCCTTGTGTAAGAGGTATCAGACAATTTTATCATAAGAGACATCACTTTAGTGCTACCTAACCCTAAGGAAAATCTTTTCTAAATTGATGCGAACCAGTAATCAAACCCAACCCATGGATTAAAGGTTAATTACTGCACTACTTTCTACCTGCTAAGCCAATTAAGTCAATAAATATGAAGAATAATAAAAGATTTTCGAGGAATTACTTTCCCAGTCAAAGATAGGATCTGAACTTAGGGTTGGAGTGTAGCAAAGAGTGTGCAAGGCGTTTGGGACTTTTCGTAATTTTAGCGTAATTTTTCAAAGTCCAAAACGCTTTGATAAAATTCGCACATATTTTCCCACTAAACTATGCATCGGATAGAAAAAAATATAAGAACAAAAAGTGCTTATATTAAGCCCTTGTTAACGTTAATAAACAAAGATTCCAGATTTATTAGGTTTGAAACATTTTCTTGAAAATTTTTATAAGTCCAAAACGCCTGGATAATTCGGTCGCATTTTTTCGCTTAACTATGAGTGGGATAAAAAAGTATTAGAATAAAAAGTGTTTATTTGAAGCTCTTTTATACGATAAAATACATTGTTACAAATTTTATTAGATTTCATAATTTTTCGTGAAAATTTTCTAAACGCACGCGACGTAAAATATGGTTACCCTTGTCTTATTACTACGACAAAAAAGTATTTCTTATAAGTTCAGTTTTTATGTATTATGGCTTATTATTTTATAAAAGTGAGTAGTCAGATATATCACGAAGTGCATATTCTAGTAATTGTTTACGTTTAATACATTAAAAACATAAACGTAGTCCTCAATATCTCTAAAATAGAAGTACTATCATGAAGCACAGAAAATATGAGAAAAATGTGTATACCTGTGGAATTTCACGCTCCTTTTTGAATGCTAGACGTTTCCACAACCACGAACCACACAACTCATGATGATTTGCACCAAAACACGGCATATATTTCAAAAATTCCTGAAATGAATATTCGAAGTGAAAGAGATTCTTTTGACAGCCGGGCGTTATGGTTTTGACAATATGCTTTGGTGTTGCCAAAATACGTCAATAAGATTACCACACAGTCGGGGGAAAAGCTGCATAAAAAAATATTTTTTTGCAGCTTGTTACAAGCAAGCTCTAAAAATATTTCATTAACCATAACCATTAATTTCTTATGTGAAAAAGTATTACGCACTGCCCTTCTTCGTAGGTTTATTTATTGCAAGAAAAACAAAGAATGGCTTGGGGAATATTCTCCATGAACCTGGCTACACTATTCATTGAGTGAGTGAGACAGAAGACAACCGTAAAGGTCAAATGAGTTCAATTTTTTTGGCTTCAAAATATTGTTCGTATTGCAATCTCCAGTTTGTATCTAAGCTTCTTGTCCATAGCTTAAAAACTAAGTATAACTCGTATCAAAATGAATGTTAATACTTATTTGGAGGTAATTTATTGACAAATAATTTATTCCTTGACCATTTTGTCCTAGCTTGTATAGTTTTCCTGAAAATAGAGGAAATATGAAATTTGGGACCTTTATCAAGGGGGGGAGGGGTGAAGCGGCGGGTTGGGGGGGTGGGAGAGTTGTGTTCTATAATGTATTCACTTGGAGCTATAACACAGCAGCAACAAACTAAAATTATGAATTTTGCCGTTTCGCCCATACATTTAAATCTAGAATGAATACGGTATTAGCCGCTGGTCTTTCAAAATATTAAAATCTTTGTAGATAACTGAGTTCTCGCAAATAAAGACCAACCATGGGCTCTATTTTTTATCACTTGCGTCAATATGGCGTGTGATTTACTTTAACTTTTCGATTTTTGAATGAAAAAAAGTTGAAAATCACACATTCCACCAAAAATCAAATTTTAAAATTAGGAACGCAAAACCGATGACCATCAGGATTCGACGTAGACGGCCATTGCAAAAAACGTTGTGTATCATGACCTTGACTTCGATATAGCGGAACTAAGGCACAGAATTTTGACTATAGACACAGAATATATGTATTAGTACTACATACTAAAGACTCACGTTTGCCATCGCGTACCTAGTTGGCTTATTATTTTAAAAACGACCAAGTGAGAGTCGAACCTGCGCACGAAGGGTTCCGTACCATTGACTTGGTAAAATCAATTGATATCGAGCAAAAAAGGAATAAATCTCCGTTGTGGAGCATCCCCTTGAAAAAATATTTTAATTTGTTTTAAGTACGTACTGTGTGATAATATCAAGTGTCTTGCTAGCCCGAAAAAGAGTTCTTAGTAATAGGGTCCCGTTTTTTACCCTTTGGTTACGGAACCCTAAAAAAAACACTTCGTTTTAGCTAGAATAAACAAGGTTTGGATTGGACAGAAATCTGGGTAAAACTTATTTGCAATGCAGGGGATTTGTCTGATTAAAACTATTTTTCGAACATCTGTCTATTTATTAATAAAATGAAACAAACTTGCTTTACCTAAGCATCATTTACTCATTCAAAGTAGGTACATAAATCAAACTAATGTTTAATTAAACTAAAGTTTTTGCGATTTGGCAATAATATTTACACAGCTGTTTTTACATAGGTAGGTCGTCAGCGTCTACTTCATAATATTAGTTCAGGTGTTAAAAACCTATGACGTTTTTCCAAAAGTTATTTTTTTGTTGGATTAGTGACGTAAATTGTTTTAAATTGACATCATTTATGTTATGTTGTTGCTAGAGAAATTCCTTGTAAAACTAAGTATTCTATACGATTATTGACTGCCTTATTGGTGTAGCACGCTGGATGCTACCCAAATTGGTCCCGGGTTCTAATCCCGGGTCGGGCTGAAATTTGCTTATGGGTTTTCCTGTCTTGAAAATACTCGGAAACAGGAGTCAGGGAGATATCTGGTGGTGATGACACCCCCGTGCCTCGGTGCCATTGGTCCTGCGCCTGATCTCTTACCGGGCATGTTGAAGCCTTCCATTATCTATTCAGTGGAGCCGTCTCACCGAATTAATGGGAGTGAAAGAACAGAGAGTGCACTTGTGTATTGCGCACACATCTGGGCACTATTTATCTCCTGTGTAGGTAGGTACCCGTCCTATTTCTGTTGAGAGGACTCGCCATAACCGAAAGTCGGTAGTAGTAAGTAGGTATATTAACGAGGCCTTCGTTTTTGAGTGTTCAAACATTCTAAGATCTACACTATCGTTAAATATTTTTATTAAAAAAGAAAAATAATGCTGTACAGCATTTAAAAAATGTTCATTCAGTTTCATTGAACCAACGATCTCTATGTTTATGACCTGTAAGTCTATGTATGGAACACTAGCTTTTGCCCGCGACTTCGTCCGCGTGGAATAGTGACTTCTTTCTCCCGTTTTTTACACATTTACCACTATATCTTTGCTCCTATTGGTCGTAGCGTGATGTTATATAGCTTATAGCCTTCCTCGATAACTGGACTATCCAACACAAAAAGAATTATTCAATTCGAACCAGTAGTTTCGGAGATTAGCGCGTTCAAACAAACAAACAAACAAACTCTTCAGCTTTATAATATTAGTATAGATAATGTTATTAGTAACACAAGAGAATTACTCATCAAATGAACTCATATTACAGCACAATACAATACAATACAATACAATTCTTTATTTGCCAGAATACATTATATACAATTAACAGAACAGGTTACAATTTATTGCATGTCACAAGTTGTGACATGCAATAAATTGACCTGAACCACAAATTATTCGTCTCCATTCTTATCGCCTTCACTTTTCTCATTTTCTTCATTATTTTCATTATCATTATCTTTTTCTTCGTCATTTTTATCATCATCATCGACAGTCACATCATTACTGCTAGGTTCGTCATTTTTCTCTTCATCATTATCATCGTCACAGTTCATTTCTTTCATGATCTCTTTGACTAAATTCTCTTGCGTTTCGATTTTGACATGATCATTCGTTTTCGCCTTAATTATAATGTCTAATATATCTTTTTGGACCGCCGTGCATACACTTCTAGGCAATTGTTTTAGTAAACAAGTGATGTAGGCGCCGAATGTCTCAACTTCTTCATTTTCTACGCTCTTATTAAGGATGCTATCATTGGTTTTACGTTTTTTGATTCGTTTGTATTCATCTAGTTTTATTTTTTTCACTCTGATCTTTTGTTCTTTAGTATTAGAGTCCTCTTCGAGGTAAATCACATCGGTGTAGGCTGTCTCGTCTTGGTTGGGATCCTGTGGGCATGTTATGGTATTAATATATGAACAGACAACCCCTTATCCTACTACTATTATAAAGGCGAAAGTTTGTAAGTATGGATGTATGGATGTTTGTTACTCTTTCACGTAAAAACTACTGAATGGATTTGAATGAAACTTTACCACAATATAGCTTATACATCAGAATAACATATAGGCTACAATTTTTGAGGTTTCTAAAGTGAGGTCGTAAAAAAACACATTTTTTGCGCTACTAGACGGGACGAACCTGAAGTCCACGCGAACGAAGTCGCGGGCAAAAGCTATTATTACATAAAAAATGGTACCAGGTTTGAACCCAGACTAAAATCACCCGACCAATAAAAAAACTGAAGAGTTTTTCTATTGGTCGGGAGATTTAAAATAATTATTAGTATATTTTGTGTAATTTTGTTTGTTTATTGACATTTCATATCCATGGCTGTGTGATGTCTAAAATAAAGCCTTATCATTTCTCGCGATGTCTCACAATCGCGTGAGACTTTTGTCAGTGATGTATTTGTGTGAATGTTAGTGAGATATGTGTGTAAGCTAGTTGATTATATTGTGAGACTTCTGTGAGTGTTGTATTTGTTTGAATGTAAGTGAAATACTTATATGTGTAAGTATGCTAATTGTGAATATTGTGATACCTTTGTGAGTTATTTATTTGTGTGAATGTTAGTGTAGTGAGATATGTGTGTAAGCTAATTGTAAATATTGTAAGACTTTTGTGAATTATTTGTGTGAATGTTAGTGATATAATATGTGTGTAAACTAGTTGTGAATATTGTTGTGAGTGTTGTATTTGTGTGAATGTTAGTGAAATATATGTGTTAACTAATTGTGAATATTGTAAGACTTGTGAATGATTTGTGTGAATGTTTGTAAAATATAATATGTGTATGCTAATTGTGAATATTGCGAAACCATTGTGAGTGTTATATTTGTGTGAATGTTAGTAAGATATGTATGTGTGTATTTGAATGTTATTAAGAATTGAAATGTTCGAGTGTCAATGCGACTTGTATGACTGTTATAAAGATAAAATAATAACATATTCATGGTACCTGGTCCAGATAATCGTCCAACAGTTTCGGATGCTCAGTCATAAGATGGCGGAGCATCTCCGCCGGGTTATTAGCGACGCTTGCGCAGCACACGCAACATATTGAGCTGGTAGCGCTGTCAGACTCGTAGTAGTTCCACAGGTCTGATGTAGACTTTGTTATGTCGTTTGAATCATCTGATAAAAGTTAGAAACGTATAATTTTTAAATTTGCGAAAATAATTTCTAGAAAATGTTAATTTGTTTTCATCTGTGTTGTTACAATAACGGTAGTTTTTAAATATATTTTACTTAAAGTACCTAAATAATCAGCCACGATAACGGTCCTCCAAAAAATGGACGGCACCCAGAACTGATTTCATTAATCTTAATTCTATAAAATAAAACACAGGGCACCTTTAAAAAATAAAACAAAATCATTAAAAAAGCGATACATTTAATTCTCAACCCCTCCATCCGCCGCTACGTACTGAACATTCTGCTTATCGTTACTACTATTAGGTTTCGTTTCCGTTATAGTTATCGCGTATCCGTTGCTCGGCGCAACGACAGCCTTCTGCGAGTTGTAACTCAACTCCGCGGCCATGACTTGCTTAACGAAATCTGCTTGCAACTGATTCGACAACTCTTTCGGTAGCTCTTTAAGTAACGATACTATATATTTCCCGAACTGATCGAGTGTATCTAACTTCTTTTTGACATAACGCTTCTTGAAAGTGATCTCTTCGTCGGAAGAACTATCGTTATCGTTATTGTCGTCGTGCAAACTTCTTCGTTTCCGTTTCGTTTCTAGCGGCTTCCGTTTCCGTTCCGGTTCGATGATGCTGCCTTTGACGTCGTCTAGGTATATTGCGTTTAGTTCCATTGGATCGGACTGAAAATAAAAACTAAGTAAAGATGCATTCATTTAAACTTTATTTTGACAACAATGAAAATTTGCTTAAGTTGACAGTTTTCCGCTCAATCTATCTCCTATCTAATACATAAAATAAAGTCGTCTTAGTTACACCAATAAGAACTCGAAAACGGGTGAACTGATTTTCATGTTTTTTTTTGGATTTGTCTTGGCCCCGAATTGGATATTAACTATAAAACAAGGCCAGGGGCGAAACTAAATTTTCTGCGATTGCCTTGAATATAAATCGATCAAAATTGTTACTTAAATCTTATGAGACATAAAGATGGTAATTGCTTGGCAAATAATTTTACCTGATTATTATCATCATCATCATTGACCTCCATAGTCTCCACTTTGCTTCCCCCATCATTTGTCTCGTCTATCTCATAAAGTTGTCCGTCACTCCCCAATAGCATTTGCTTGCTCTAAAATAGACAATGTATATATAAGATAATATTTTGTATCTAAATGAATGTAAGAGATTATTTTTATGGCTACTATTTTTGACGTAATAAAAATAGCGGACCAAAAAGTGAACCATGCTAAAGTTTCCGAAATAAAAAACACATTGAAAGGCTAATTTGCTAAATCGTGTATAAAAACTAGTATTCATATGTACTGTACAGTCAACAGCATATCAGGTTATTTTTTTATATGAAAACAAGCACTTATTGCAACTGCATACGATACTGTAGTGTTTACCTTGACGTGCTGTTGTCGTACATTAAGAAGGTAGGTATAAACCAAAACTAAATTAAATATTTTCCTTTCTTTCTGAAACATCGGACCCATTTACAATTTCTGAATTTTCAAAAGAGTATTATTTTGTTCTGTAATACTAGAACAAACCTACTGATTACATATTTTATTGCATTATCGCGTGCGTTCCCCAAATTTCCAAATTATGATTACCTTTAACGTTTTCCCCCTAATTATGTTTCTGCTGATTTTTTATGTTCCCGATAATGAGCTGGGAATCGTTGAATGACGTGAAGTATTCATAATAATATTTCTTTGTTATTGAAAAATGAGTTGCGTTTTAATGATGAGGATTTTAGGGATTACATTAGACGTGTAAGTATTACAGAGGTTTTGAGAAAGACGATGTTAAAAAAAGGAGAAAAAAAACATACTTTTAAATGTTAGCTTTTATAAAACATTGACGCAGCTGTATGTAACTTAATTTTGTCATTTTCACTTACAATATTTTTTATTATTTTTATTTTATTTGTATAGGGGCAACAACAGTTTAAACACAAATAAAATACCTAAAAAAAAAGGTTTAAGAGTAAGTCTTAGCGGAGTGATCCTTCTGTACGTAATACTATTATAATATTCTGTGGAAGGAGTAAGAAGGTTGCTAAATTCAGGCTTGCCAATGTGTCGGTAGCCGAGTGGTATAGGCATGCGCCCGGATAGCGTAAGACACAGGGTTCGATTCCTTGTTGCTTTTTACTAGTGCAATTTATAATATTAAGTTTGTATAGTGATAAAACACAAAAAAATCTAAAAAAAACTTACCCCCTTATTCATAATAAATAAGTCAAACAGCCAAATAAACCTAATTTAGCTATAATACTGTTTTGTCACTTTCTGTCAAATGATGACAGCGCTAAGAAAGAACGAGAAAAAACAGTGTAATAGTTAAAACAGGTTTATTAGACTGTTTGTGTTATTTTGAATAAGGGTGATAGAATCTACAACAAAAAAATATATATTTCGAAATTCATACTAAAGGATTGTTGAAAGATTTTTGTGAATACCTTTTTTTTATTCATGCAAAGTTATTTTGAAAATGGTTCAATAAACAAAAATAAAATATCGTCGTAGGTACTGAGTTACACTTTTATCATCACAGTGTGTAATTATTATTACTAATCTGTGCCACCAAGACTTACCTCAGAAGATTCCTTGAGTTGGATATTTGGATGCTTCCTATACAAGTGCCTCTTAAGATTCCCCGTTGATGTCATATGAGTCAGCCGTGCCTTGCATATAAGGCATTCTGAAATCTTCGCATTGTTGTCTAAACATTTGAAATATAACCAGAGCGGTGAGGATTTGCGGGACAGCCTGGAATAAGAGCTTATTAAAATAAGTAGGTTTTTTTTTTGACCCATAACAAAAAAGAAGGGTGTCATAATATGTCCGATATAGATAGTGCTATCCACGAAGGACCCACTCTCTTTTTGATTGAGTAAAGCGCGGGGTGCGGGGGGTGACTCGCGTGTCAGTTGCGAGTCAGCCGTCATTCAAAAATCTAGACTCGTCACGAAAGTGGCTCTACTTTAATTAATTTTAAAATGTCAAGGAAACCCAGTGTGTTGTACTAAAAAATAAACCTGGTATAATCTTCTGTCAGTAAATTAACTTAAAAAAATATAATGGTTACATACGTAAACACCATAAACCATTTTTAAATAAATAAAATACCAGGTGGTACTTATAATATTACCGGGATATGCTTTATCGGGGAAGGCTTTTAAACCTACGTATACGAAGAAAAATCCGATAGTTCTCTTGATAATTAATAATTTAAATGTTATTTATAAAACGTTCCTACGTATTTCGTTTACGTCAATAGTAGAAATATAACTAGTGCATGTTTATTTTTTTTATTATTAGTCAAGTAGCTTACCATACCTACTTAAAATTATATCTAAGTAGAGCATCTTTCCCTTTGAGTATATTTTTTATAGTATGCTTGTCATTCTTAAGTCATTATAATGTTCCAAATTCAATTCAAATGTTGGAAAAAGCTTGCACACGTCATGTACTATAAACGATTTGGACGAGTGTTGGGGCGCGCCGTCGTGGATGGCACCATCTATAGTCAGTTTGTGGTCTGAAATCGGACGGTCAATTTGTGGCATAATAATTTTGATTTTGTCCGAAACAAGTGGTAATCGAAGCAGCTGTATATAAGCGAGTACTAAAAAATATTGTAATTCAATTTTTAACTGCATGTGGGGGCTGTGTTTGTTCAGTTTAGTGACAACATTAGTCAGTATACTATAAATATAAAATCAACAGAAATGGGATGTGTACGCATAAAATAATAAAAATAAATATATAAAAAAATAAAGTTACTAACCTACTGTCATTATTAAAGTCTACATCATGCATATATTCATTATGTTTTCTTCCAACATGTTTCATTAGATTTGTGACGGAAGTCAGGTACGAGCACTTTCTTGAACACAGTTTGCATGAAGCGATCCGTCTTTCTGAATCAGCCACCACAAAATAATCCCATGCTATGCTATTTCGTTTTCTTCCTGCTCTGGAGGTGCGCTGTTCTGGGGTGCTAAAAATATAAAAAATATTTGTAACTAGTGAAACATATTTTTGACGAATATTACAGAATTTAAAAATGATATTGTATGTACAAATAAAAGAAAGTAGTCTTAATTACACCACTTATAACTTGTGAACGGCTTTTATGATTTTTACTTCGTTGGATTTTTCTTGGCCCTGATTACAAACTAATTATAACTTTTCAACGGGGTTGGTGCATTGCAGGGTCGAGGGCAAAACAAAGTTTGTTACGACCGCTAGTTATGTATAAGATTTAACTGGAAACCTTTTTTATAGTCCATTATTTATGTATAATTATTTTTGAAGAGCTACTATACAAAATAATTGTTATTCTTACTTTTTAACTTCATCATCATCCAAAAATGAAGTGTCATCGACTAACGAATAATGCTTCCTTTTGAGATGTCGATTCAAGTTGGTTGGTGAGGTCCTGTAAGAGAACTGCTCTTTGCAAAAGTTGCAGGTAGCAATTTTATCTTCTTCATCGTATATTTCGAAGTAGTTCCACACTGGGCTGCGAAGATGTTTCCTTTTGTCTTCAGGTAGCTCTACTTCTTCTCTAAAAGATTACAATTAAGTGAAACATTATTGAACCTACTTAAACTAATATAAATGTAAAAACCCACCAAGTGCAAGTGGGACTTAAGTATGAGGGGTTACCTAACATTGACTACGTACCCAAACAATTGATATCGAGCAATAAAGAGCAAAACTTAGTTGTATGGGAGCCATTAAATATTTATTTTATTTTGATTTAAGTATGTGTTGTTATACCAGCAACAAAAATACATAATTTGTTAAAAATTACAACTGTTTAGCTATAGCGATTCTTGAGATAAAACCTGGTGACAGACAGACAGAAGGACAGACAGACAGTAAATACTTAGTAATAGCGTTCCCGTTTTTCCCCTATGGGTACGGAACCATTGAGTATCAAACTCCCAGAACTACTACACACATTAATGGTAAATTATCCCCGAGGCTATATAAATTACTGAACATAAAGGAATCTTTTTTTATCAGCGAGTACACCAATTTTGTCAGTAACCAAATGAAATATAGGTTATGTTTACACACAAAAACACTCACATTTCCTCCTCATCAAGTGTCTCCAACGCCTCAATCGAGCCTTCCTCGTCGTCAGAAACCTTTGTAATCATGTCTTCACGTTTATTTACACCGTGTTTTTCAAAATGTTTCCAAAGATTTTTCTCACAAGACCGATATAGGACCAGTTTGAAGCATACTTTGCAGATTGCTGAATGCTGGTTGTTATCTGCTACCTCAAAATGCTTCCAAACTGAACGCTTTTCACTTCCATTTTGTTTATTGTCCCCATCATCACTAAAATAAAATAATCAAAAAATATTTTGGTCCCACAATCACAATAATTCACAGATTAGTAAAAGTATGTCTGTTAATCTGTTTAGAGATGCAATAATTTGACACAATCACAACAAACATTAAATGACTAACAAAACAAGTAGTGAGAAATAGCAGTTTAGAAGAGCTAGTATATAAAATAACAAAGGAGAACGTACCAATCATCGTCCATTTTGGATCACACAAACGGAACAGCGACGCACGCGGTGTTGCAAGGTTGAAATGCTTAATTGTACGCAAAGTTCGGATTAAATAAAAATTAACAGACGGTGGAACCAGATAGTTGTGTTTTCAAAAAATATATATTTAAACGACTACAAAAACAAGATTCTCCAAATGAAAAAAAACATAAGACGCCGATTACAGGGGAAAAAAAATATGTTTTGGATAATAATTCAAAAAGATGAGTGTTCAAGTAGTAGGCACATGTTTCTTTATTTTGTCTCTGGGAACGTGGGAAGTAGTGCCACGCCACAAGGGGGCGACCATAGAGTTTGTTCATATTAGGTTAGTAAGTTAACTTCCCCAGTGACGACACCACAGTCACCAACACCATACTATGTAACTATGTTCTAGTCATGTAAAGTATAGCACTTGTCTAGTTCAATTATTATACATGTATAATATAATAACATAATTTTAATAAAGTTTGTTTTGTTTAGACTCAAACAACATATAAAATATTTATGTGTCATATGGATAAAAATTTGCGGTAAATTTACTAAATGTGAAATAAAATCATGTGAGACGGCAACACAGCGGCTTCGGTGGGCCCCGGTTCGTAGCTGCGGCGCGGCCGGCACGGGGTTATAGTGTGGGTTATTATTTTAATAGTCACAGTAACGTTCCGTTCATAATGTTTGTGTTATATTTTATAACTTTGTAAATTAGGTATATCTGAATTGTGTTTGTGTAATTCTTTGTAGTTGTAGTGGAAATTTATCTTTGCTCTTAAATAGGCATAATACTTAATCTGATCTTATTAGTATTCATTCGAAAGTAGCCTTGTCTGCCTGTTACCTTTTCTAAACCGGTGCTCACAAACAAATTACTATGTGATTTAGTGTAACGCGAAGTTGTGAAAATCATTAGGGGGGAAATGGAGGACGAAAGTTGGTACCCGGTTATATGGGAAACACATCGAAAACCACTCAATTTTACCTAATGTTGATTGCTTACATTTAATTCTAACCTTTAAAATAATCAATCGTGATGACAGACACTCCGTGACTCCACAGTCCACACCGCGCATGTGTGGGTTTCATCAAAAGCGGCCAACCAACCAGACCGACCGGTTCTAGTCCACAGATTACCGTACCGTACATCTATCCATTGATTGAAGTATTATTTCTAGCTAAATATTATTATCACCATTCATTAGATTAGATTACTTAGATTGTAGCTACTTATGGTCTGTCTCTTTCACATTGTCATGCCCTAGTAAGTTCTTGTTAAGAGCGATATGACAGTCTGGAGGTTCTCAGATTTTACCGAATGTAACAATGTGTGCGTGCGATTTTATATTTTCGGGTCACAAAAATATGTTAAACTGTAATCAAACAATTTTGATACTTTCTTTACACATCTTTAGGTTGGAATGGCTATGCGTATGATGAACATAGATAATGACGTTTTATGTTTAATTGTTATAGGTAGTAGGTAAACTGGTCGGGCTTTCCTGTTTTTAAAAATTTGGTACATACTCGAATACTTTTGACCGGTCATGTCGGATTGGATGTCTCACCGAATTAATGGGAGTGCAGAAACAGAAAGTGCGCTTAGACCACATAAGTACATGAGCACTATTTCTATGATAGCCAAATTGTTGTGAAAACTGAAACCAACCTCCGTCCACTCAGCGCGCGCACACTGGCCGGCGAGAAATAAAATAAAAGGAAAAAAAATGTGGCGGCGCGGCAATTGTTTTTACACATGACATCTACGATACAAAATCCAAGTAGGCACACAAATCGCATATTATTTGCAAATAGCACCGATTCATTAATTAAATTTTACTTAGCAATAAAAAGGGTTTTGTAATAGGTATGAGGTATGACATAAACATTAAATATTTAATTGTTAATTATTTATTGCATTGCAAAAAAGTGGATCGAAACGATGGGACGTCCAAGTAAAAATAAATATAAGAAGAACTTGAGGATACACAATGCAAAAAGGTAACTGTCTTTGTCTTTTCAGTGCAATAAGTAAAAAAATCTATTCTATATGTAAATTTGTTGCTGAAATAAGTTGTATGTTAGCACGGAAGAGGTCGCTACCGTCTTACCACTTCCAATTTAAACAATGATTTGAATACCTACACGACCCAAAAACGGGCGTTACTTCAATCAAGTAGCTTTGGTGGTAAGGCGAGGGTGACCTCAATATCCTATCTTCTTCTTCTTCTTCTTCAGCAGCTTCTTGCCCACTGCAGGGCATATGCCTCTCCAAACTTCCTCCAGGCCGTTCTGTCTTGTGCTTTTCGAAACCAGGTTGTGCGGGCTTGGTTCTTTATATCGTCAGACCATCTGGCTGAAGGTCTCCCTACACTCCTCTTCCCGATTCTGGGTCTCCACTCGAACACTGATTTGCTCCATCTGTTATCACCTCTTCGACAGAGATGTCCCGCCCACGCCCACTTCAGTTTGGCTATAAGGTAACCCACATCAACAACTTTTGTGCTTTCTCTTATGGCGGTGTTGCGTACTCTGTCTCTGAGGGATATTCCGAGCATAATCCGTTCCATGGCCCCCTGGGTGACCTTCAGTCTACGGACTAACTTTACGGTCAATGGCCAGGTCTCACATGCGTATGTCATGGTTGAAAGAACATACTGATCAAACACCTTTGTTTTAAGAGACTGAGGTAGCTTTCTGGACTTCAAAACCATTTTTAGCTTACCGAACGCCGCCCACGAGTGTTGTATCCGCCGGCTTATCTCCTCCTCCATGGTGTTTTTGCCAAGTGTGGTATATCCTATAATAGTGTTAAATTCAACTAAACCACTTGAAAAACTGGCTTATTCGTGTCCAAAGAATAAGTAAGTATAGCAAATTCCTCTATAAGGGCATTTCTACAGAAATGACTGATTGACCTACTGGAGCAAAAAAACTACCTTTAAAATGTTATCTATGGTATTACTCTCTGATCTCTGTTTAAAAATTATAATAGACACCTGTCATATCTATGTGTGTGATTGGGAAAGTATAAATAAAAACGTGTTCATAAAAATATCTTTAATTCCAAAATGCCTCTAAAAGTAATAACAAATTAAAAACCTTTCATGGCAGCAGAGCACACACGATGAAAATAATATAAAAAGGAAGAGAAATAACAACTAAAAGTAAAAACCGAAAATCGAAAAAACAAAAGAATAAAAATGGAGAATATAAAACAAGAAGAAATCAGTAATATACAGTTACTAAAGGATTCAGAAACCTTCAATATTTGGAAATTCCAACTCCATATATTGTTAAATAGCTCCGGAATGCTAAGAATAATAACTGAAAATATCGAAACGAAAAACGAAAATGAAACTAAAATGGATGCCAAAGTACAATTCATTATATGCCAAACAATAGCTAAAAAACATATTCCACTAATAATGGCTTGCAAAGACGCTAAAGCGATGTATGATAAACTTTGCTTAATATTTGAGAAGGGAAGTGAACAACAAAAATGTAACTTGCTCCAAGAGTTCTACAAATATAACTATAACGAAAATAAAGACATGTTATTTCACATTTCACATCTTCAAAATATCAGTGATCGTCTGAATTCACTAGGCGAAAACATAAACGAAAAAATGATAATTTCAAAAATAATAGCAAGTCTTCCTGCAAAATACAATATATTCATAACTGCCTGGGAGTCAGTGCCAAGTTCAGAGAGAACATTAAACAACTTGACATCAAGACTCCATACCGAGGAAAACAGAATAAAGGGCGATGAACCAAAAGGTATGGTGTTCAAAGCTATCAACAAGAATATGAAAAAGCAATGTAAAATATGCAAGAAAACAAATCACTTGGAGAAAGATTGCTATTTTAATAAAAACAAAGAAAATGTCAACACAAAGAAAGAATGCAAAATATGCAAAAAGACAAATCACTCGGAGAGAGATTGCTATTTTAATAAAAACAAAGAAAATGTCAAGTGCACGATTTGCAATAAAGGAAATCATACAGAAGAAAACTGCTTTTACAAAGATAAAAAAGAATGTCCAATTTACAAAAGTTTCTTAACTTATAAAGAAGAATTTATAATAGATTCTGGTTGCTCTAGTCACATGACTAAAAATGAAAACATACTATATGACAAACAACATTGCACAATTAAAATTCAAACAGCAGAAAAAGACAAAAGCATAGAAGCTAAATCCATTGGAACAGTCACTACAAAAGATGTAAGTTTTACTGATGTTATGTACATTCCAGACTTAAAAGAAAACTTATTATCTGTAAATTCTATTACAAATAAAGGCGGAGAAGTAATATTTACAAAAGAAAAAGTCATAATTAAAAAAGAAAACAACATAATACTTGAAGGAAAGAAAAATGAAAATGGTTTATATAACATTGCCTTAGAGACTGATGTTCACAATGCTAATTTGGCAAAGACAATAAATAATGCTGAAGATTTACATAAGAGATTTGGACATCCTGGTAAAGAAACGTTGAAGAATATAATTAAAACCGTAGACGGTACAGATATTTCAAATAAAGAATTAGACAAACTTACAAACACTTGTGAAATATGCATAAAAGCAAAACAAACACGTTTACCTTTTAACACACCTAGAAAAACAGCACAAAGAAAATTACAAATTATACACACCGATGTATGTGGACCAATAAGTCCTGAAACTTGGAATAACAAGAGATATATACTATCAGTAATTGATGATTTCACTGATTATACACAAATTTACCTAATTGCTCATAAAAGTGAAGTATATGATTGTATTAAACAGTACATAAGAGAAGTCGAACGAAGCCAAAATATGAAAATAAGTACCATTCGATGTGATGGCGGTGGTGAGTACACAAGTAATGTCCTGAAAGATTGGTGTAAAGAAATTGGTATTATTTTAGACTATACAGTACCTTACAGTCCCCAACAAAATGGCAAAGCTGAACGGTTCAACCGCAGTCTAATGGAAAAGACTCGAGCTATGATGTTTGAATCTGGAATAGAAAAAGAAATGTGGGGCGAAGCTGCATTAACGGCTACATATCTCATAAACAGAATACCCAAAGAAGGTCAGACGCAAACACCTATTGAAAAATGGACTGGTCATAGACCAAATGTTAAGAACATACAGATATTTGGTTTGAAAGCATACAGTAAAGTTCTAACACCACTTAAGAAACTACAAGAAAGAAGTAAAGAATACTTGATGATTGGATATGCTCAAACTGGTTACAGACTATGGGACCCAATTAAAAAGAAAGTTGTGATACGACGCGACGTTATATTCTCAAATGAAAACCAAAAGGAAAATAAAGAAGATAATAATAATATAAAAATAAGATACAACTTTTGTGAAGAGAATACGCCTACAACTTTTGAAAATATTATAAATAACACAGATTTACAAATACAAAGTACACCTGAATCTCAATCTCAAAATGAACAAGATACTGAAAATACAGATTCTGGAAATACTGAAGATTATGAACAAATTGAAACAGATATTCTTGATGAAGAAGCAACACCTGAAACAAATACAAGTGAAATAGAAAATAGAAGACCACAGAGAACTAAGAAAATTCCAATGAAACTTCAAGACTACTATACCTATATATCTTATAAAAAAGCAATAAATGGCCCAGAGAAAAATGAATGGATAAAAGCAATTGAATCTAAAAAGAAATCATTAGAAGATAACAAAGTTTGGAAAATAGTTGACAAGAATGCAATTAAAGAAAAAAACCGGAAAATACTTACTAATAAATGGATATTAAAAAGAAAAAGTGATGGAAGATATAAAGCTCGACTCGTAGTAAGAGGTTTTGAACAACAACCTGGAATAGATTATGAGGAAACATTTAGTCCAGTGATAAATGACAGCTCGCTGAGAGTTATACTGGCTATAGCTGCAAATAAACAATGTCATATGATGAAACTTGATGTAAAAACCGCTTTCCTTTATGGAGAAATAACAGAAGATTTATATATGCAAATACCAGAAGGGTATGAAGAACAAGAAGGAAAAGTATGTAAGCTACAGAAAAGTTTATATGGATTAAAACAATCTCCGTTGAAGTGGAACCAGAAGTTCTCATCAACTTTAAAAGAAAAAGGTTTACATCCTCTCGATACTGATCCCTGCATTTTCATGTCTATGGATGGAGATGTCATCATGGGAATTTATGTTGATGATGGAATTTTAATTGGAAGAGACAGATCAAGATTACTTAATTTGCTGAAAAGCTTAGAAGAAAATTTTGAAATAACATATTCTGAAAATCCTACAGATTTTTTAAGTATTGAAATAGAAAGAACAGATGACAAAATCAAACTTGGTCAGAAAAACTATGCAGAAAAGGTAATAGAAAAATTTAATATGCAAGATTCAAAAGCCTGTCCAACACCTTTGGTGAAAAATACAGAAAAAAAGGACGAGAATCAGGAAACTAGAGATTTTCCTTATAGAGAAGCGATTGGATCATTAATGTACTTAAATAAGAAAACAAGACCTGATTTGTCATTTGCCGTAAACTATGAAAGTAGATTCATGGAAAATCCTACTCAACAAGATATAATGAACGTAAAAAGAACATTAAGATACATACAAGGAACAAAAGAACTATGCATTGGTTATGATAATAACTCAGACCTAACCGAGCTTATTGCTTACAGTGATTCTGACTATGCTGGCGATACAGAATCAAGGCGGAGTACCACTGGTTATGTCATCATGTACTGTGGAGGCCCGATACAATGGTGTTCGAGAAAACAACCGATTGTAGCATTATCTAGTTGCGAGGCAGAATACATAGCCGCAGCCGAATGTTGTCAAGAGCTCCTATATTTGAAAAATCTGATTAAAGAGTTGCTGGGAGGACAACATATCGAGACAAAAATGTATGTCGATAATCAAAGCTCTATCAAGCTCATGGAAAATGGAGTATTGAATCGCCGTTCAAAGCATATAGATGTGCGATATAAATTCATACATGAAAAAGTAGTTAGTGGTGATATTAGTGTTTTGTATGTGCCTACTTCAGATCAATATGCAGACATACTAACTAAACCACTAGAACCTATTAAATTTAAAAAACTTTTACATAATTTAATTGTGATGTAGTTTTATATTTTAATTTGTAAAGCTATGTTAAACTTAAACAATTTAAGTATTTTTTAATTTTGTTTTGTAAAAGTAATAACATAATTTTCTTTAATTTAAACATTTAAAAGTTTAACATAGTTAAACTTATAAAATATTAAAATTAGGAGGGAATGTTATCTATGGTATTACTCTCTGATCTCTGTTTAAAAATTATAATAGACACCTGTCATATCTATGTGTGTGATTGGGAAAGTATAAATAAAAACGTGTTCATAAAAATATCTTTAATTCCAAAATGCCTCTAAAAGTAATAACAAATTAAAAACCTTTCATAAAATTGAATAACGGGTCTAAAAAAAAACACACGTATTTATACAACTCTTGGCCTGATGGAGAGCATATCAAGAAGACCGCCAGGATGTACATATGGCTTTAAAAAAATCTGGAAGTTCAAAAACGGGCAGATTTTGGCCTAAAATGGAGTGTCCGATTCCCAGAATTTACTCGCTTTTGTTTTATAACTTTTTAAATAATGACTTACTCATTATTATTTCTACATTCCTGTAACAAGGGATAAATAATGAAGCCATAACAGTGTTTATATTGATTCTGAATCCTTTAGTTTTGATACAGTGACACATTAATATATTGTCCGAGGGGTGTGCCTCAATTCGGTGAAATTTACTTTTATTTACATAGAGCACTATCTACGCTTATTAGAAACGCTTACTATTGATTCCCGCCATCTAACCGTTGCGCCCGAGCGGCCGAGCACTATAGACGGGGGACTTGTTGCGTTGAGGAGCAATTTTCAGAGGTTCGAAATCATTCGGTGTTTTTGGTTTAGGGTAATTTCTCAAAACGGTGTGCAACTTAAATTATGTTTCTGAAGTATTTTTGGAGATTTGTGCTAAAATTATTAAGTGTTTAAATGCATTTTGCCGTTACATTTAGTTACAATTACTGTTACTCATAATATTTTTGAGTAATTTTATGTATTGTGATATTTTCTCAATTCCGTGGATCTCAATTCCGCTGGAAAATAGGAACCGAATTGAAATTTTACTGTGATATTATGAATTTTGCTAATAGGCACTATTCATTTATTTCATAAAACGATTATGCTGGAGATTGTGTATGGCACTGTCTTATTTTTTCTAAGATTTAGGCCAATTTTAGTAAAACTCTCTCACTCATAATCCAATAAACAGATTGAACAATTGTAGACACAAACAAACATACTTCTTTTTAAACTTAAGAGCTTGGCTCTTGTCGGTGGAGCAATTGCCATTATTTTCTTTTGTTTGACTTTTTCTTGTCATCCTGGTATGACATGACATTTACTTTTTCCCTTACTTGGTCAAAATAACTTCTCCTAGGTCTTCCTCATCCCCTCATTCCTTCCACTTTCAAAAACTTCAGATAGGCAAAATAAATGAATTAGCGATTTTATGTATTAATTGGCAATAAATAGAGCAATAAAAATACACTTAAACAAAGACCTATCCTTAGTTCTATCGAAAAAGACACATCATCATCATCATTATAAAAAGGACGTCCACTACTGAACATAGGCCAACCCCACGGCTTTCCACAGCGACCAATTACAAGCGTTCTGCATCAAGTTAAATCTTGTGATCTTTTCAAGGTAGTCCATCTTGTCTGTGGACGTCCTACACTGCGTCTTTGGTCCTCCGATCTAGAACTTTTCTGCCCCAACGGCCATCAGTTCTTCGCGCTATGTGCCCTGCCCATTGCCACTGAAGCTTACTAATTTTTAGGTCTATGTCCATTACCTTAGTTTTTCTATGTATCTCCTCATTTCTGATTAGTTCTCGTAGAGAAACACTGAGCATAGGCCTCTCCATCACTCGTTATGTGATTTTGAGCTTCTTTATAAGGCCCATAGTAAGATACCATGTTTCGGATCCATATGTCAATCACACACCTCCGGTATGCCAATGATATAGTCGTTGTGGCAAAGACGCTGAACAACCTTGGCACAATGCTCGAAGAAATGGATGAAAAAGACGAAAATCATGTCGAGCTCCCATGGTGTACATACTCCAGTATCTGTTGGGAACTAAATTCTTAAAGTTGTTGACGAGTATAAGTCTACCTGGGAAAAGTAATCCAATTAAGTAGGTTAAACTTTGAGAAAGAGGTCAATCAACGAATTTAACTCAGCTGGGCAGCGTTCGGGAAATAGTGCAAGAGTATCTTCTCGTCTCAATTACTCTAGTGTCTGAAGACAAAAATCTTAAACCAGTGTTTGTTACCAAACATAAATAAAATGTTGATTAGATTTTTTTGTTTATATTTCAAACAATTAATAAAGAAAGTCACAAAAACCTGAATTAAACCATTACCCATAGACCAGCAGTTATTTAACAAAACGCTTTAGGTATTTACTATTTTGGTCATTCTTATACATTATTTTTTTATAAGGTTACATCAAATTCTCAATTCATTTTCTCAATTCGGTGCTCTCTCAATTCGGTGCTCAACTTTTCTCAATAACCACTCAACAAAATTAAGGCAAATAGTTATTTTTAGATTCAGGGTGGGGTAAATTTAATTTTATATTATATAAATTACTTAAAAAAGCAAATTACAAATCAACCACCGAATTGAGAAAAAAAGTACCCTTCTGTAGAAATGTCCATAACATTATTTTATCAAATAACACACAATAAGTGCAGTGCAATGTATCTCAGAGATAATCGCCTGTCTTTGGGTCCATATTTTATGCCAAAACATGGATGCAATTCTATCTTCATTTGAATAACCAGGGCAATTATAAAAAAACAGGGCCGACATCTTGTAGAGGAACGTATTTCCTTTCATATTTATGTTATTTTGATAGCTGATGTCAACAACTGATCTAGAAAAGTGCACCAGAAAAACCGTCAATTTGGCTTCTATGATTGCAAATTACAGTCATTTTAAAGACTGAATCAAAAATTCAGGGCGAACATCTTATGGAGATAGTTGATTGCTACACTAATCAGTCAAAAAAAAGTAGTCGGTTTAGTCATTATTATAATTATAATCATTAATTTATACGCAACTTGTATACGAAAAGCATTTCGGGGCTTCTCCAATTTTACCACATTTGCCAATGTGCGCGATTTCATAGTAGCTAGCTAGGTAGGTTGTATGTAGGTGTAAAATAGATATTCCTACCTTCATTCAGGTAGATATAATCTATAGTGGTAGGCAGGTAGGTATTAGGTACGGTTATGGGTCCGATGACCAAATAAAACTTCGATCAACAATAAAACTAGATACTTACCCGGTGTAGTGATTCCAATAATAAAAATAAATACGGTAAGAAAGTAGGATCTTTTAAATACGATTTTTATTAATAACATTGTCATAATCATCCTAGAAGGTAGTTATTGGGATATGGTTAAAAAAGTAGGAAATAAAAAAACAATAAAATCTCAATAAAAAAGCTTAAAATAATGCAAATTCGAATTTTCAAATTCAAATCATTTATTGTTCATCGTCACATACTCATCATTACAATTTAGTTGGTTTATTACAATGATATTAATAATAAATTCGTTCGTTTATTATGATACATGTTACGCTGACGCCCTGCAAGCTAATCGCTTAGAATTACTATATGTATGTACTTGTACTATATGTATATAAGATAAACAAATTCATTTGGAGTCGGCGCATGATGTCAAAACGTATTCTACAGCAACAGTATACGCACATAACTTTGGGAAACTTCCCAATTTACACAAAGCTCCCAAAATTCCCGGGAACGGCACATAATTAAGAGCGTATAAGGCGATTAGATTATGTACGACCCGAAAGCGTGATTAAGAACAAGCTCCAAGCTTAAGAACTCTGCAAAAACGAATCCTACGAAACATCAAATTGCTAATTATTGTAGGCAATCCTTTCAAGTATGGATTTTATAAAAAAGATTTCCAAGTTATTTGATTTTACGTGAGCTATAACAACTAAATGAACAGCTGTTTCTCAAATTTATCTTACGGGGCTTACTTTGGAGCCTCATGTGTTCAAAAATCGAAACAAAAACTAGCTAAAATCCTTTTTTTTTTCATTCTTAGTATTTAGTTTCAAAGCTGCAATAAAACCATTCTCGTAAACAGTTGCAAATCAGTACGCCGCAAGGCTTTACAAGGTGTGGACGTATCGCTCGAGTTGCCGCGCAAAACCTCGCGTGATCATTGGCATCGAGTGAATTTATAGTGCGACTAAACAATTTTGGTAATTATAATATTTTGTAAATTATAATTATTTAATGAGTGAAAAATTCTTGAATTACAATAATGTTGTTACAGATTTTCAAATATGGGAAACAAATGTAAAAAATATAATCTGGCTTCTTCCAAATCTCGAAAGAGAGCATTACTTGTTAATATATCTAAGGCCAGGGCTAAAAGGTTGGTTAAATAGTTTAAATTATATATAATTAATATTTTATATGTAAACCTAACTCGGGAAATCTCGGAACTCATGTTTGTGTTGGGTACATTTATTTTTCGCTTATATCCAGAGCATGTAGTTCTAATCGAATTTTTCGAAATTCTTAAGGGATTCCTAAAATTTGGAACAAAGAGATACAAGCATCATAACCACAAGGTTAGGTGCGTACAAACGCACCGGTGTTTCATATGTTTGTTTACATTTATGAAATAAATAATTTAGTATTTTTGTATGTATTTGTTAAGAGTCTTATTATAATTTTTTCTTAACTTTAGAACATTGAACTTAACCTTTGAACTTGGTCCTAATTTTGGAATCCCTTTCGTCTTTTGAATAATTGCCAAGCATCGATCATATACCTACTAAACGGATAATGTTTGATTTATTCTAATCACCATGAGTTAATTACAAGAGTGCGGGTGTGTGAAATTCTCTTTGTTGATGATTTGCTCGCTTCTGATGAGTTATTTGATATCACGGGCATATAGTACACAGAAGTTTTCAAATCAACGTGGCAACGTGTCGGGTAAGTTTTTTTTGTCTTGCTCGTATAGTTTTCAGACGACCCTCACCTGTTGCGCAGTTTTAGTGGGTACATGGTCGATGTTTTCAAGCAATACTTGTACCCGAATTTATAGACAACCAATTACTTCACTATGAACCTGGAATGTTCTGACTTTTGACTGTACTCATTTCATACACTATTTTGATTAGGAATATTTTTTTAAAGACATTATGCAACAGTTATTTATTTTGCATGATTATAAATTCATTCACCAACTTGTACTTAAGCATATTGTGTGTTTTTATTTCTTTAACATTCTATACGTTAACTACGGATGATTGTGTGTGTGTGTGTGTGTGTGTGTGTGTGCAGAGCAAATTGCTTATTTTGTCGCTAATAAATTCCAAATTTGCTTTGAAATAATGAGCACAGTGTTATATTGTGGTTCATGATTACTTTTACTTAATTTATCATTTTGTAATGATTATAAATTAATCACCTAATTAATTTACCAAAAAAAAAAGAGGATTAATGCGTAATTTTAAGCTTTTAAGTGAGTTTTTGAAGGCGTTTTAAATTTATTTTTGATCAAAACACTACGGATTTATTTAGTGCACATTTCATCATCATCATTTTAGTCAAAGGACGTCCAATGCTGAACATTGGCTTAATTATTAATTGAAAATAATTAACGTTACGTTGCGATGCGAATTACTTTACGAATGCGTTTTACTTTACACATAAAACATCCGTGGTCACAGAAATACTGTGAGTCTGCCAGTAAAAATACTTCATGCATAGTTAGGTAGATACGGACGGAACCCTTTGTGCGCGAGTCCGACTCGCGCTTGGCCGGTTTTTACCTCTAATAACCCCAGCTCCACCCCATGCTAATGTTATCAACACGATGATTAAAATAATTAGGTACTTACTTACATGTCAATCAAAAAAATAAATTTACGCCAAAAGTTTTCCGCTCAGTAGCGAATCAGCAGTCGCGCCTGAGGGTTTAAAATATTGCATCATTTTTAGTGTTTTAGATAAGTAAGTTTTGAAACGAATAAACTGCGCCATTTATTATTTCGTCTTCAATCAATACTTTTACTTTTAGAGATCGCTTTTAGCGATAAGGCCGCCTTAGTTGTACATTTACTTTGAGGTTAAAACTGTAATTTACTTTGTGTTGTACAATAAAGAGTTATATTATTATTATTATTACTTTTGAATCATTGATTTATTTTCAAACGTCTAATTCAAGACTTACTATTATATACCGATAAATATCTTTATTAATAACAAACAAGAAAAAAATAAAAATAAAAGAAGAACTTATTGGCATAAATAATTTTTCAGCATGGGCACCAAGAGAGCCCATTTTAATAGTAAAAACAAGTTAAAACGTAAACGCCACCTGAAGCTCATACAATTAGCCGCGATCGAGGCGAAGTAAGTGCTACTCCTGTCTTGACCACTGAATAGATAAATCTTGACAGTCACATCTATTTTTTTTTTATCAATGCTACTAAACTACGTTAAAGCTAGTATGCGACTTGGTTATTTTACTGTAAGCTGCAAGCGAAATTAAATTGTAAAATAAATAAACTAAACTTATATGTAGGTACTTTTTCTTTTGGTTTCCTAAGCTTGAATATAAGTAGTTTTTGATAAACAGCTGCAAAAGAAAATACTACGATTATCACCTCGCTATCGCTATAAAAACCTTCATTTATAAACGTAATAAAAACCAACTAATTTTTAACTCCCAACGAGAAAAAGAGCTCGAAGAGTCTAATATTTGAGAGATGGACGCTTTCAAAGTCGTAAAATAGGCGACAACCCTCACCCTTCATCTAACTTTTTAATTAGGAAAGTAAAAATTTGGAAAAAAAATTTACAAATACTTTCAACAAAAATTGGTTTGAACGAGATCGAAGTAGTAGTACTAGTAGTTTTTGAGATATAGGAATTCAAGCTATGGTATTGTATTTAGGAGCTTTTTATATAAATATCATCCAGTTTTTACACATTCAAGGGCAACATTTTATCGAGGCTAGTACTACTGATGATAATAATGAATGAATGAATGGACGATAGATCAAAATAATATGTTACTATTAAAAGTAATTGTAAGTATTGTAAGTGATATTAAATAAATCATTTTATGAATTAACTTGTTTTATTGGTAAATCCAGGAGATGGTTCGGATTAGAGATAAATGTAGAAAACTCCACCGACAGTTAAATGAAGAAGAAAAATATTGGTAAACCGTCACAGCACCGATATGACTGAAATGTTTTATCGATTGAATAAAAGCAACGATGTCATTTGTTTCAGACATGCGGCGAAGGCACAAAGACTACTCGAACAGACGGGACAGGAACAGACAGGGCTGGAACAAACGGCACAAGACCCGCCACAATCCCCGCAAAACCCCGACGAACCGCCAGAAAAATTGGATCCCTTAGAGAAAATATTTCTGTACCAGTCACAAAACGTCGACCCACCAAAGAAAGTTGTAGAGGTCAAACAAGAACCACTATACTTTGAAGTTGGGCCAAGCAAACCGGTCCTTGAGCTGGACGTTGACTTCGAACCAACCCCAAGTGCAAACCATGAGAGTTTAGTCATAGGACATGAATTTCCTGAACCCGGGAATAGTGGCGTGAAAAGATCGGCGAGAATAAGGAAAAAAGAAGTGCTTAATCAAGAAAAGTTGCTGCGAGATATAGAAGAAAAGAGAAAGAAAGATCTGGAAAGCAAATTAGAAGCAGAAAATAATCAGAATGATATAGATGATGCAGAAGAAACTGAAAATAGGCAAGAACAAGTTATAATACAGCAAACTGTAATCCTATTTCAAGAGACTGCACTACAAGAAGATGTGCTAGATATTGTAAATATCAAACAGGAGCCCGAAACTGATTGTCTAGCTCTAGACGAGCATACTGAAGACAAAAATCAAAACCCTCTTGACCAAAGAGAGATCCCAAACCTTAAGAATACACTTAGAATAACTATAGAATCAGAACCAATAAAAGAACAACAGCCACAAAACACAATTGACGAAAATTCACTTCTAACACCTATAGGTCAAGAACGTATTAAAGAACTGCACATACAAGACAGAATTGAGAAAGAGAACTCGAGTCGGAAAGTTCAAAATGTTGCGAAAAGAGGACGTGGTCGTGCCTCTAAATCTTTGGTTGATAAGTCCATTGTGACTGAAAAGCGTAAGAGAGGCAGGCCGTCTAAACCAAAAGTTGTAAATAATGAACCAAAAAGAAAAAGAGGTCGTCCTACAAAGCATCAGTATGAAAATATGCAAGTAAATATACCTATTGCTCAAAGAGAAATGTCGGACAGTGAAGATGAATATTCTGTGGTCATTTCTGAAGAAGTTATGGACGAGCCATTACACCTGGAAGTTCAGGGGGTTATAAATTTTTTGACTTAAATCGACCCCATTCGTTTTTTGGTTGTGCGTAAAAAGAATTTTATCTGTTGATTGAGTTTTGTGTTAAAGATGACTGATAATTTCCTTTTTTTTTAATTTTTGAACGATATTCGTTCGTTTTATCTTTATCATTAGTAGTAATAGTGCATTTGATATTTGCAAGTCATTAAGCGCGGTTTTCAAGAAAGCTTTGCGTTATTTATACCACTATGAGTATAATAAATAATAATACGTGTCAAAATACAGTTTAATAATTTATGTCCAATACCCCTAATACCGGTGCATTAAGTTCCAAAGTGAGTATAAATACAAGGTGTTTCAAAACAACGAGTAAAGAATGAAGGGACCTTTCGCCTAGAAACATGGGTCGAAATATGACAAAAAATATTTGACTCCATAGAAATCAGACGGGTCACATGACCGATTTACTATGGGAAGTCAAATTATTTTTGGCGTTATTCGACCTATGTTTCTACGAGAAAGATGTTCAGTTACCGATTCTGAGTAACTCCCTTCAATCTTTACTCGTTGTTTTGAAACACCTTGTATAGAGAAATAAAAAAAATATAATCCATTTCCTAAAGATTGGAGTACGGAAGATAAAAAGACCTTGATTCTATAGGAAGATAATGCAACCACTTCCTCATCATGTTAACTGCCTGCATATATTTACAAGATGATGGTAGGAGCATTTATTATTATTGTTTTAAAGAAAACCAAGTCAAGTTTGTGTAACCGAGCATTCATTGAACATTCTGAGAAGAGAAATCCAATTTTAAGTGTGCCTGCCACACTGTGACACGGTTATTTTACGTAATGAAATAGGTTTTGTGGTAGAGAACAGTAGACCTATTTTAGAATTTGGCATAAGTACTTACTTCTTATGAGAAAAATATAATTGATTGGCATGTATTAGGGTTCCGTAGCCGAATGGCAAAAAACAGAACCCTTAAAGTTTCGTCAAGTCTGTCTGTCTGTCCGCCACTTTATTCTAAAATTCAATTAAATTAAATTTAATTTAATCATTTGCTTCAGGCAACAAACTTACGATTCTCATAGAAAAAATAATAATATTTAAAGGGGGCTCCCATACATGAAACTAAATGCAAAATTTTTTTTTAGGGTAGTCTATTGATAGGTCTAAAAGTAAAGTATAAATTACATTGTGATTATTACTGATTTCTGAAACCATTTTCTCTAAAAGTGCCACGTTTGAGGGATAGGTGCTTCCAAACTTCCAAAGTCGTAAAGTAGGCGTAAGTGTAAATATTAGGAAAAATACGTAATGTAGGTAGGTACATCTTCTTAAATTATACGTCTTTTAATTAAAATTTGAGCAAAATCGAACAGTAGTTTTTGAGATATAGCACCTGTACCTACCTTACTCTATTTATTTTAAAATACAAAAATCCCTATCCATTCGAATTTCAAACCGAACATTTGCTCCCTCTGAACTCGAACTCTCCCAGAGTGCTAGAGAAAGGCGACGTTGCCGCTCCGCCTTGTTCGTGTGTGACGCAAGCGGGTTGACGGCTGGTCAGCGGTGTAGTGTTGGGCATACCATACATACAGTGTGCTCCAGCAACGCACACATAGATACCTCTCACAGACACGATAACTCGGACCGGTTGGGACCAGTGCGAGCGTGAGTGCCAACCGCTTGACTTGACACGCATCTGTGTTTTCATTTTTGTGAAAACATGGAGCCACAAAAAAAAAGTTATTATAACTGTTCAGTGGACGGTTGTTTAAATTCATCATTGAACAGTGAGCTGTCGTTTTTTAAGCTGCCAGTTGATAAAGAGAGGTAAGTTAAGTATTGTATTATGGTGGTTTCTTTTAAATGTTGTAAGATGTTATCTTCATAAGAATGGACCTCACATGCAAGTCACGATGCCCCACCCGTTTTTCAGTAAATTTTAAAGTAACATGTTTTTTTAAAATATATTTTTTACAGGCGAGGTCAGTGGTCGAGATTGATCAATAGAGAAGATTTAATAGATTCAAGTAGCAATAGCCGCTCTCGTGTATGTGAAGCTCATTTTAGTCCCAACTACATTGCAATAAATTCAAGTCGAAAGTTGTTAAAAAGAAATGCAACTCCAGAATTTCTGTTGCCAGAAATTAATTTTGCACATAAAGGGACACAAGCAAATATCAGAACGGCCGATGCAAGTGTACAATGTGATTATAATTTAATGACGAACGCTATAGTTCAAACTCCATTACATCTTTTAAATGATCATCCTCGAAAAAGAAAACTTTTAAACGAAGCTCAAATATGCCGAAAGATTCGAAAAATGAGGAAAACTACGCAGTCTGAAGCCTACACGTTTTTGAAGTTATGTAACAAATTTTTGACTCCAAATTACGCGCGTGTTGTCACACTACAGACAAAAATTAATTTATTGAATTGCCGTGTAAAACGTGAAAGAAAAGAATCTGATGGCGAAAGAAAGAAGGCACCCATTTTTTCAAGGAATGTGTGTATGTGATTCAGACTTATACAAAAGGAACAGATCATGCAAAACTTTTCATCGGGCTATTATTTGCCCGTAATATATAAAGATTATTGCAAAGATCTATATAAAGATTATTGCAAAGAGGTACCAAATCTAATTTTTCACTAGCTTCCTGCCCTGTAATAAATTGTATGAAAAAATGCGAATTTGTTGCTCTTTATAATATAATCCTTCATTATCTAAGTCGCAAGATATATTCTGTAACTTAGGACAATAGCAATAACATTCCAATAAAAATATTTTAGTTATTATTGCTTTTATTGCCGTCCTTCCTGTTGCACAAGTAAACAGTTTAGTGTTGTTGTTATGTGTGTGCCACGATTTTGTTTTTTTTTTTAATTTTCCCATTTTGTTTTTGACATAAGCCAAAGTTGACAACCCTTGTGCGCAGGGCGTAGTATGAAAACTTCTGGGGGGACCAACCGCTCCGTGGAGCACAGTCAGTGAGTGAGACACACCTCGATATTTTGAACGCGGATGAAGCAAAGCATAGGTAGGTAGGACGTAAAAGTACACTTTGACGTACGATATTGTCTTAGTCATGTTCACGTCACGTTGTTCGCGTCACGCTGAGACGTCATTTGTATCAAATCAACTATTTAACAGAAATCTACTTATTAAGGTTCGCTTGTTTTAGCAAATAGCTCAAGGCAAAATTAAAAATCCACTTTGTATTTACTAGCCTTAATAATGTCTTGTCTCGAAGCGCTAGTAGGGCCCAAAAGATAAGGAAACACGTTCTGACATTCATAAGTGGCATTGTGTGTCCTAAATTGAATAAATGATTTTTGACTTTGACTTTGAATAAATTCCATTCCAACTCACTAGGAGAACTTACAATGAGAGTTTCACCTTTACAGTCACACACAAAAATCTCTTGGTATTTTCTATAAGCATTTATAGCAGAAACCCTTTCTGCCTTGCCAAAGATACATCATATTATTACCCTTACCTACCTTTAAGTATATTTATAAAAGCAGTAAGGTTTATGCTATAAAAAGTTTGTAGGTAAAATAAAATTGAATCGTGAAGGTAAATTTAGTTATTATAAAAAAATATAAAATCATATTTTCTTTTTTAAAAATCCCTAAAACGCCATTTTCTAAAAGATTCCAATATAATTTAGTATAATTATAAATAATCACCATTTCAGTGAATAATTTTATTACATTAATTCAAACTATTATTGTAATATTTAATTTATTGATTATTTTACATTTTGAAGTTTATATTATTAATATGTAATTATAATGTACACCTATCTATAAGAAACAACAATAAATTTTCTTAAAGATACGTAATAGGTACGTTTCCAAGCAAACGCCAAGGCGACTTGTGAACCGGCTAGTAGGACGGTACTTTTATCAAATCCACCCGCAATATTAATGTTATCAAATGAATGGCTTGTTTAGTTCAGCTAAAATGATTTTTGTTGTTGATCGTCATATTTTGTGTTAATAATGTTGTTTTGTGTTGTAAATGTTACTGTGATATGTTTGTGTTTGGCACCAAAATAGTATGTACCGACATGTGAATGCTCTTGATTGCGATTCCCGCTGATATTGTAAGTGTTTTGTATTTCTCTATTTAAGTGAATTGTATTCTTTTAGAGAAATAAATGATTAAACCTAAATTATTAAAGTGAATCTGTCGTTATTTTTATAGAAATGCTTTTATCATTTTTAAAAACAACGCCCTATGAAGCCGTGCGTGACAATTCAACCGTTTTGGCAGTTCTTTTTTAAAATATTGTCTTCATAAATGTGACCCATTCGTTCCGTTCTTAAATTAGTAACATGGCCGCCTCAAATTGAACAGCATAACAACTGAAGTAGAGTCCTATACATAAATAATGAAGCACGGACTGCGCAGTAGAGCTAAAACGGGCTTGTTTACCGACACAACAGGCAATAATAATACTGATGTTACACCGCGGGGCCGGGTTTTGAGCTTGTAGGCCGTGGCACAAACCGCTCCGATACTATTTTAGATAAAATACCGATTGAAAAGATAACTGTGCTACCTACCCATAAAAACTTATAAAATTGGTCTTACAACGAACGAATTAAAAATATTATTATGGATATTTATATAAAATAACGCTTGTTTATCAAGTTTGTGAATGCCCCCTCAACGTTGCCAAGACTATTTATAGCGAAGTTCTATAAGGGGATAATGAATGCAATTACAACATTATAAAGCAAACCATGACATCTAAGACGTTGGTATAAATAACTAATGTGCTAATGGCGAAACGGATATATCTTATCGAGTTGGCGGATCACATGAGCAATGTGATTTATACATATTGATTAGAGCTCATCTTCTTTTCTTTTTTTTCTGTAGGTATACATTAATCGTGTAAGTTTCACTGCACTACTTATTATAACTCGAGCACAGGTGGACGGATTTTCACGATTTTTACTTTGCTAGATTTGTCGTAGCTCTGAATAGGATAATAAAATAAAACAAGGCGGGGCCGGGAGTGAAATTAAGTTCGCTGAGACCACTAGTAATAATAAAATGACATGATCGCCATCTAGGTGGTAAGATGATCACTTGAAAGAAAGAAAGAAAGAAAAAACGTTAATTTATTCAGCACCAAAATATTTTTACAAAAATTACTAGACTACACTTTACACTTCACTTAGATCTTTTCTCGGAAGCTCCTCCTTGAACTATTCTTCTTAATAAGGGACAGCTTGATGATTATCATATTGGGTTTATTATTTCTGCCCATAACTAGCTCTTTCGCCAAGAGAACTTTTATCCCATTTTTAACCCAAAAAGGGCATAAATGTAGCCAAGTTCGAGATAATCGCTTTTAAAAAACACGATCAAGAAGTTTGATAGGAAACAAAGTAAAAAGCGCCGTTTCATGTGTTCGTTCGTTATGGTAGTTTCAACGCCTACCTATGTTCACAGTTCATACCATGACTTTTCAAACCTGCTGTATCTGTGCTGTACGTGTGGTGATGTTGTGATGAACAACTAGAAATCCGTAGGGCAGCGCAGGCTTGAGTTTATATAGATATTAATATTCAACACTCTTTATACAGCATCAAATTCTAGCTAATCTACATAGTGAGTATTCTGAAATATTAACATTGGCCAACACTTACACGAGCAAGCCATTCCATGTCCATAACTTCTCAGCAGAACAAGTTGTGTGATGTTGTCCAATATTTGACGACGCGTTTGGTGTAGTGGTTAGCGCTCCTGACTACTATGCCGGCGGTCGCGGGTTCGAATCCCGCAAGGGGCAAATGTTTATGTGATGAGCATGAACATTTGTACCCATGTCATGGATGTTTATATGTATTTAAGTATTTATGGGAGACGCCCCCGTCATTATCGTTGTCTGGTATTCGTAGCACAAGGAAGAAAATTCCTTAGTTCGAAACCAAGACAATTGGTGTGTTGTCTGGCGCATAATTATTATTATTTTTTATTTATTATTTATTTATTTTTAGTTACCTATTCTATGACTATAATGGGCTTCTAATTGTCCTAATACAAAGGATAGGTACCGAATGAAGTTGTAAGGGCACGAACAAAGGATTTTGAAGGTGACTTTGGTGAAACCTGTTTTCTGGCCACCCCATTCGACTACGCAGATAGACTCGGCCTATAGCATTATTAATCATAATGGAAAGTTAGGTGCCTTCTTGGAGCTTTTATTTAGAAAGAAAGAAAGAAAGAAAAAACGTTTATTCAGCACCAAAATATTTTTACAAAATTTTCCTTTAAGTAACAATTAGTAATTAATTACAATAGTAATTTTCCTTAATATAGTGTTTAATTCAATTTCGAAAGATTTTGATTTTCCTATAATACGCACAGACAGAAGCTGTAACGTACCTACGCATTCGAAATTAATATCTCTATCTACCATTAAATAAATTTTTTCATATTTTTTTTTTATCGTCGTCGGCGTTGCTGTTCTAGTACCTACCTACTGGGCAAAACCTCCCAAAGTTATTTAACTGGAAAGTTATATCAAGACTTGTGTATATGGAAATTATTAACAATGGTGATATGGTACACATAGACCAAGAAGCTGCAGTCTAGCTAGAGCCTAGATAAAGATAGATAATATAAAAAATCTCAATCAAAAAGATGCAAATTGTCCAATGCTTTATAAATGTATAATGGTTTGTTTGTTATTTTTTCATGGAAACGTCTTTTGTTTGTTTTTATTTTAAAGATAAGAGTTAATAACAAACCGTTATCTTAAACAGCTGAAGCTTAATTAGCAGGATGTGCTTATCCAGCTGAAATTATTCAAGGTTAATGTTTTTTATAAATAAAAATAAACTCTTAAGAGGTTCGGAATTCATAGATTCTGTACGTTCACATTGGTCAAATTAGCTGCAAGAGTTACGACAAAGCGAAAACCAAATCAGCACGATTCGCTTGCAAAAGGGTTACTTCAGGTTACTTACACAAACTATACAAAACAAAAACTATAAAATTGTATCAAAACCTGCTGTATATCACAACATTTTTCATTGAGCCCTTATAGATATTTATGGTTCCTTACCAAAAATAAGCAGACAGAATGAAATACCTTATTTAGTAATCTGTCGCTAATTTCATTCAGAATATTTTGACTTGAACACTGTATCCAGGACGTCCCTGGAATGGTCCCAGGTAAGCCTATTCCATTTATAGAAATGATCAATACAAAATATTCGCAGCGCGACGTTGCCGCTCTTACATGAAAAACATGGCTCTCTAACAACCACCGCGTAACGTCCTCTATTCAAGAATCATCCCTAATAACATGACATAAAGACTTCATTTGAAATTCGGCGTTGACTTATAGGTCTTTCTAGAAGACACGAGTGATGTAAACAACTTTAACTGATATCCGTAAATATATCGTACTGTGTGAAGAATACAGTTCCAATTCGGGTGCCAAAATAACGAAGCTCATGCAGTGGAGTGTATACGTGAAGGCAATCATGATAATTTGAAACTGTATGTTAGTTTGTGGAGAATAAAAACAACATTCGATTTGCTTAATTAAATTGAGCTAAACTTTAGAAAGTGTGTGATCAATATTATCTTGTAAATACAAATGTTTTAAGCAACAAAACGAGTGAGGAAACCAAAATATTTCCCTTTAAGTCATCATATTTTTAAGACTGGTAGCGCCATCTACCGACGCAACGCGTTATAAGTACCGTTATCATTTAATAACAACACAGATGAAAACGTTATTTGCTACAAAAGTTAAACTAAGGTGGCTCAGTTTCACCATTTTACTTCACGTAAATTTAACTAGTGTTTTTCAGTATCGTCTTTACCAGTTAACTTCATCCTTATAAAGAAAGATGGTGTAATTCGCCCAATATAACATAAGAAATAGGCGATAGCTAAGAAATCTCTTACCCTCATCATCATTGGAGTCCAGATACTCCTCAATAAATTCTACATCTTCATTCTGTGTGCTCTGTTCAGTGGCCGATGGTGGTATTATTGGTGGTAGATTTTTGAGCATCCGTTCATACGCTTCTGGGTGCTTTTTCTTCAAATGAGACTTTAAGTTATTGGAAGTAGTTTGAAACGATAAAATTTTGTCGCAGTAATGGCAAGATGCAAACCTTTCACCCCCCTTTAATGGGGCGAAAAAGCTCCATAAATGTTTATTACGGATACGACGTCTTTGCTTTTCTGAAGCACCTGGAGAAGGTGATAATAAAGTAATGGAATGCTTTCTTGCCAAATGTATTTTGAGGTTATGTATTGTAGCACTATAATTGTAAAGTTTGGAGCAAACGCGACATTTCGCCAGCTTCTCCTTGTCGGCGCCACATTTATCGAAGTAATCCCAAACGTTGTTACTCTCAGTCTCCATGATTAACGTAACGTTTTCACTTAATAACGCACACAAAAATACCAATTCACGTACTACAGAATAACGGGTGACGTTATTATTATGACGCTAACCTTTTTGGTTCGTTCGGGAATGAGTTACTCTTACTGATCTGTGGGCATGAGTTGTCTATGGTTGGTTTGAGTATTTGCGTTGCGGTGGAAAAAAGCGGATTTTGTATTTGATTGTGTGTTTTATTGATACCGTTATTGAGTGCATTGGAATTGGATGGATGGAGCAAATTCTGCTACAGCACCTTTATTTTATTTGCTGCTGTGGATAAATTATGATATGACAGTTAAGGTACATTCAAAGAGGATAGAACCACTACGTTTTAGAACCACTACGTTTTAAGAGTTGGCACCTCCCTTTTACCCGTTGTTAGGGTTATGAACGTACTTATTACCAACCTAACAACAAATACAGTGCTACCAACTTAAACAATAAACGTCAAAATAATAGTGCTGCACCAACCTGAAACCTAAACATGCTATCGATATCGATAAAAATACTGCTTAGGATTTACTTTCAAAATCTCAAATATTTTACTTTAAAAAATAAAAGCAAGCGGTAAGTTCCACCATAGCACGCCTTCATAGTGCATATACACAGAATATTTGTAAGAATATTGACATGCTGTGAAATGGTTACCGCTGACTTTTTTCTAATAAAAAAAGAGTAAGAATCAAGTCGTTTATTTAGAATAATTGAGGTTCATCATCACAATCACGTCAGCCGTTGGACGTCTTTGGCTGGATTTTCTTCACAATAATCGGTCCAGATCTATCCCCATCCGGAGATTTTCGGTCGGCAGTCCGTCTTTTGGGGCCTCTGCCTACGCTTCAATACTCAATACTTTATTGCTCCATAATGTACAAAATTAGGTGTCGTCATTCATCTTCATTAGAACCTATAAATATAAATATGTAAATATAAATATGCGCCAGACAACACACCAATTGACGTGGTTTCGAACTAAGGAATTTTCTTTCCTTTTTCTTCTTGCATTCAATTTTCAAAAATAGCACGTACAATAGAAATCACTCGTCAAAAATATCGACATAATTTTATCTATGAGCACAGCACTATTTACAAACGTTAATATTATTTATAATTTTTTATGCGATTATTGTAACAAATATAGTTAGTAGGCAGCCGAATTCAGTCATTAAACATCATAATTTGCATGCACATAATGAGAAAAAACGTAAACTTGCTGATCATCTACCTGTTAGGTTCCAGAGGAAATCTGGCTAAAAATATGTCAGAAGTACATTTTCTGACTCGCCTCACACCACAAACATCACATTTTCTGAGTGCTTTACCCCCCATAACTCGCGAATTTACACGATTCAATGAAAACAAAATTGCAAAACGTGATTTACGAAATTACACAGAAAGAATCGCCATTTTGACAATAATACCAACATTCAATTTGACGTATAACCCGACTAAAATTAGAATGCTGACATGATTACGTGATACTATGCGGCGTCAAACATTTTTAATTTGGTAGAATAGTGATTGTTGGCACAAAGTACGTTCATAATTTTGATTGTTCGTTGTGGCGACCCGCTGGGTACATTGACAGCGGCTGTACTGTAATAATTTTGTCGTAACTAGTGAAACACCAATATCGACTGTCGAATATCGAATTATTTAAATTTTACGCACATTTTAATTCATATTTTACCTAAATAAAACCCCGATTGCGCCCGATCCAAACGATGTTGTTTTTGCAGCTTCACACATATTTATAGGTTCACAACTAGGTATTTTTTTCTCTCTCGTTCTGAGTATTTCTAAGATGTTTATATACTCGTATATTGTTAATATTATTTTGAATTAGGACCATTTTATACGCGCTGTTGGCGCCAATTTCTATGTACCTCACTTAACAGGGGCCCACCGAAACCAGCGTCAGGTTCTCCAGGGGACCTGGCTTATGCTGAGTGAGGTCCTATTGGGTATAGGCGTCACACACACACACGTACACACACACACACACACACACACACACACACACACACACACACACACACACACACACATTCACTGGCCTGGTATGATGTACGGTGTAAAAGGGACGTAGTAATTTCTCTTTGATTAAAGTACTAAGGTTAAAGTAGTAAGGTAATTTCCATTATTTCCCCTTTTGAGTATTTTTCTTTTTCTTTCAATCTTTGTATATTTTTGTGATTTTTATCTGTAATATTATTGTGTATGTTTCTGATGTTAACCAATAAACGATTTTTCTTTCTTTCTTGCAATTAAAATATGAATTTTATTTAAATGAAATATGAAGTAAGTTTACGTTATTTGTAGTTTGCATTTAGGAAATGAATTCTTTTATATTATAAGTCTATTTTGTAGTTAATTCACTATTTTAACGGCATAATATAAGTCTAGCAAGTACTCTAAAAAAAACATTTGTTTTCAATTGTATGCATGATTGCTTCGAATATTTTATTATTTTCACATTGCAAGTATTGGTATTTTCAATCGATTCGAGCCTATTGATAAACTTCGCACCGCTTCCCTATTATTGCATTGCTGGCTGACAATATTGGTATTCAATCTAATATCAATCGCAATCGATTCGAGCCTATCGACCGCACCGCGTCCCTTTCAAGCAGTGGCGTAACTATACCTTATGGGGCCCGTGGCAAATTCTTTTGATGGGGCCCTATCAGTACAAATCGTCACGTTGTACAGTTTAATTTTAATAAACTTCGAGATTTTTCAGCGTACTAAATTACACTTTGTAAAATATTTTATGTGATGGGCAATAGACCACACGCTAGCCCAATGTGGATTGGAGACTTCACATTCATCATCTATTTGCTACCTTTTCGGTGAAGGAACAACATCGTGAAGAAACCTGCATACATTTACAATGAAATAAAAATATCAATTTCATTTTTATTTAATTAAAAATGAAATTGATATTTCTATTTCATATTTATTAAGAAAAATATTTTTGTCGAGCTTTCTGTTTCGTGTCAAAGCACTGATCATGTAATTGTGTCAAAGTTAAAAGATCGGGCTGGATCGGGCCAGAGAATTTTCAATAGACAAAATAGCCAAGTTACGTAACCTGTCTTGTCCCATAGAGTTTCTTAAATAGGTTTTTATTAATTTTTGGTTTGAAAATGATCGTTCAGCACTAGCTGTAGGTAGTCACAGAAATTGTAAGAAATAACATTAATGCAGTGCATATTTCAGGAAAGCTGCATGACATGAAATGATTTTTTATTATTAATAAATCAGCAAGGTCTCTCTCTAACAAACGAGATTTTTCTATTTCGTCTGAAAGTGGATCAAAAACTAAGAATTTCGCTGGCAAATGATTCAGATATGTCTTTTTTATATATCTTAACAAATACTAGAGCTTTTTTTAAAAATCAGTGTCATTTGAAACACTTAAAGTTGAAGGCTGCAAAATACTGGAATTGAAACAATTTCATTCATCGGAAGGAAACGCGATTTCAGTTGGTTAATAATGATGTCCAATACTCGATAAAATATGCTCATGCTTTGAAGAAAATTTCCGGATCTTGGAGACGTCAAATCCGGAATTCCCCTAACATAGTGTTACTAGCTTGCCCCAGCGGCAGCGCCAGGAAAAAAGTAAAAACAAAATGAGGGAATTCCCCGATTGTCAATGCTCACCCGCGCTGCCAACGTACCGCGCGTGACAAAATAAATGTGGAAACCAATAAATGCGTTCTAAAATGAATCAACATCGTTTTGTTTAGAATGTGTTGAAATGCTTAACGATTAACTTGAAATTGGTCTTTAGTTATCTCACTTTGAATTTCAAGCAAAACTTAAAATAATTAAAAATATACTTTTCAAGTAAAATACACGTTACCCATGTGAACTACGAAAACAATTTTCATTGCGTAGGGAATCGAGGCGGCCTCAAAGTCAAAGTGGGGTAGTCTGACGTGCGACTGTGTACAATGTAAAAAAAAATCTGAGCTCGCGGCCTCTTGGGCCGGGGCCCTCTTGGATCGGGTGCCCGTGGCATTTTGCCAGCCCTGCCACCCTATTGTTACGCCACTGCTTTCAAGCTGTCATTCATAGTGACGTTTTGCGATTCTGAAGCGCGGGAAAACTAAAATGGCGCGAGGTGTAGTTTTGATTTCCTAAGGGATAATAATTCTATGGATTTCCTACGAGTAAGTTTGAGTATCGAGTCAATTTCTGGGTAAGTAAAAATTAAAGCCAAATGTAACTTAAAGCTGTATTATGTATCAACTATTCTATTGGTTAACTACAGTTGAGTGAAGTTCTCTTTTCAGATCTTTGCAATATTACAATATGTCCTTACTACTAAACTTATTCAAATTAAAAAAGTAAAAAGGGGTAACATCAATTACTGGAATTATGTACACCTGTATTTTTCTTTTATATAAAAATGTATTACCAATAGGACCGTTAAAAGAAAATTTGTACAAATAATAATATTCTCTTAACCACGGTGGACTGGGTGGCATAACCCACCTCACGTAATTTTAAAAACCCCAAAACACTATTTCAACTTTTAAAAAGAAACCAGTATTACACCGATCCAACACGACTTTCTTTTGTAAACTGTTTTTTACTAATGTGATTTTCTCTTATTAAAATATTATTCATGCCTTTGCGAGCCTTAAACATCATCATGTCATTTATTGGATGCGTTACAAGCAACTCGCAAATACTCCCCCGGGGTATTTTTAGCCGTGAAAGCTATAAAATAGTCTACTCAGTCTTAAAAGTAGATTCTATAACAATTCAAGATCCTTAACAATTGTAATTTTGATGCCATATTTCGGCCAGGACAGAGTGAGAGGTAACACAATCGGTTCTTTGTCTTGCTTGCTCGTTTCTTCGTCGCTGTCGGATTCCGAGTCTGTTTCAGCTAGTTGGGCCAGTTTTGATACCTTTTTTGACATGTCCTGTGCGAGTTCCTTCGGGATTAATAACTGAAAAAGAGATGAAAGTGTTTTTTTAATCTTGGGCAATTCTAGAAGATGTAATAGTACTCTAATTTAAATAAAATTAAAATTTATTTATATCAAGGTAGCTGAAACCCATAGCATTAGCACACATACATTTAAAAGATAATAGAAATAATAACATTAAAAGCAAGGACATCTGTCCTAAGTTTGTAGAATCATCGCAGGATGACACTGGATGCAGACTTGCAGACGGTCGCTATGTAAAATCATGAGGGAAGCCTGAGTTCATTAGTGGGCGGCCTATAATGATGATTATGATGAGTGTCTTCGTCAACATACTTGGGTCTTCAGTCAAAAAATTTCTGCCTCTTATCGAGTGTGGCTTTGAGCTTCACTAAACGTCTCAGCCTCATGGGATGTATTTTTTTTCTTTAGTATGACTTTCCACTTGACTCCAGACCAAGCCAAGTAAGACTAAGACGGAGTCGACAATGTTACGAGCTCGCCCATAAGAAGGTTTTTTTTTT
>CAUZXH010000456.1:0-19616 GCA_963584085.1 Pyrausta aurata | reverse complement strand
TTCCCGAAACAAATATGATGTCCTGTACCTTTGCACTTGGCCTATCTTGGGATGCCTACGCAGAGTGAAATGTCATACTTATTAAAAAGAAAACTTTATTCACATCTTTGCACTGGATGAATGATTTTCGGAGGTTTCAAAGTTTAGTGGTATTTAGTAAAAAATTAGATGTCTTAACAGTAAACTATTATTTCAAAAACATTTTTTAACCGTTTTGGTAAAAATCCTTAAGGATGTTTTCATGGATGCAACCTTTAAAGTCTCTCACGAAACTTATTCCTGTGATGTCTTATAGTGCCCAATCTCGAAACATTCAGGAATGCACTACAAATGGAATTCTGCAATCACAGCGCGGAAACGGAATAAATGTGTCTGTGCACAAATGTTCTAGACTGGTATAAATTATATTAAATTGGATAACATTGCTACGATGTTTGCTATTTCTAAAAAAAAACATTTTAAAGACATGTAAAGCATCTTCTTAATTAAAAGGCTTTCTGTCCTAGACACAATTTATTTTTAATGCTGCTAATTAGTTCTGGAAAACCCTGCGTTGTTATGTTATGGTGCCAAATACCAAAAGGCCTTTGAAAGTTTTAAAGTTTCACGCCTGGCTTACTTTGTCTACATAAACGAAAAATTTAGATTAAAAAACCATATGAACGATCTTTTTATATTGAATTGACATATTTTATTCTTTCACAGAAAACGCATGTAATTATTAAAAGCTAAAAGACAAAAGGGAAGCCACCACACTACGAGTATCTTGAAGTTTTTAAGGAAAAAACTCCACCGGCAAGAACTCTTTTATATAAAAGAAAAGAAAGAAAGAAAATAAATTTATTCGACCTAAAATTAACAAAAAAATTACATTGAGAGATTACTTAAGATTAAATACAGATCCCACGAGTAATTAATTAAAAATAGGATTATTATATTAATTATATGATTAATTATATGATAATGATCCTATGAATCAGAATATTATTCCTGATTCTTATATTATTTCTAAATAAATTCTAAATATTATTTCTATTTCTGATTCTGACTTATTATAACATTTGAATTATTTCATAATACAAGTAATAATAAACGAAACCTTACGATTCAGCAAACTATCTTATCAAACTGGCGGTAATAGTATTAAGGTGAAGCGCAGTGATGTTGGCAAACACCGCCGGTTCATATCGGGCAACAAAGCCTCCGCCGCCTGCGCACTCAGACAAACACCCCTCCGCCGAGATTGCAATTTCCGCTAGAGCCTTCAATTCATAATCCGCGAGTTGATTGAGCTCCAGACGAATCAGCGCTAAGAGGGAAACGTGATGAGTTTATTGTAAAGAGATGTGATTCAAATTTCGAAGGCACATTTTAAATCGTATTGCGAATGTTGAGTTCTTACTTGTTGTTTAGAAAAGCTTGCATCGAAACCCTTTGAGGTGAAAGGAATTTCGAATTTTGGTTCTAAATCATTTAACGCAGTATTTAATAAACTAACTTACCTACTTATCTAAATCTATTGACAGTGACACTTTAACCTAGTTTTCTGTAAATATTCAATCTTCTTTTCATTCAAGGCTTAGTATTCAAGCAGTATTTTACTTGAAAATACATAGTTATCTAGATCCTTGTAAAACAAGCTTGCTTTTAACTCCGGTGTTTACTTAACATAAAATCATAATTACGTAATAATTCCGTTAAAGTGCATTAACGCCGAGCCGTTACTGCGAGCGAATAGAGTTCAGGATATTAAAAACGCCATAAAATAATAATAGTTCATTCTAGAGGCATTATCTCTGGTTCCATTGAGCGAGTTTGCAATTTCCGCTGTGTGCAGTTCTCTATTGTGAGAGGCCGCCTCCGGTGGGGGGAGGGTCAGATAGAGGGGGGATTTGACTCAGTTCATTTACGTCGTGACTTCGGGCTCGCTCGGACGTCGTAACAAATAATGACCGCGCCATAAATCGGAGACTCGTCTAACACTGGCTTACTGTAAGCTGCCTGTATACAGAACTCACTCTTATAGCTCGACGATCTACTCGAGTATTGCTGCGATGCCTTGTCTCAATATGGGTCACTTAAAAATGAAATTTCGCAAAGTAACTTATTTTCAGCGTTTTAACAATCTTAATTATTACACGTTTCTTATTTACTTCAAAACAAAATGCTAAACGAATAAATAACGTTAGGACGTAAAACACAAAAGAAACTCAGCACACGAAATAACTCCTAACGTGGACTAGGTACAATCTCATTTAATACATTTCGTAGCGAGACATAAATTCCCGAAATGTTCGTTCGTAGCAAAGCAAGAAAAATGTAGCACGCGTCGCTGCTACGGACTACGGACAACGAACAATGCCTCGTAGCAGCGCGTTGTATTCAAACATCTCGACTTTATTAAATTTTTTATCAACTGCAAAATTCTGCGTGATTTTTACAAAATCAATATAATTCTAACAGTTTTACTTCTTAGCTTACGATACTTAAAACTAAGTCATGAAAAAATTAAAGTGAAAAGTAGTTTATATTCACGTTTTCTGACCTATCCGTACTATTCTACTTGAATCCTATTCGCGGCTCAATCTAAATCTAAGCTGACCCGTATCAACAGTCCGGCTCTATAAACATTTGCTTAGCGTGGCTCAGTTTACGACGCACACCGAGATTATGACCTTTCTCTCAATAGCCACCATCTCCTAAACTCTATCAAATGGGTTCAATCTCTATGACCTTTACTTTTATTAAACAAAATTTACGGATATTTTTTTGTCCAACCCAAAACACTTTCAAAGGAACGTTGGTTCGTTCCTCGTATATTACGTGAAGCTAATACGTGATAAGAAATTAGAAAACAACCAAATTTCAACAGGGAAGATGGTTGGCAAATTCCTCCCGCATGGGATCCGGTTCTATCGAAAACCCAAGCCAGACCACTTACTGCAAGATCTCAAGTCACGGTTAGCTCTTTCTGCGTGACAGGAACGTAAATTAATATTTTCGAAACGTCGGAATGTAAAATTTAACAAATCATCGCGAAAATATCCGTAAATTTTGTTTAATTAAATGTGTAGTATTCGCGTAAACTTCAGGAACAAGTACCTACCTTTTACCACAGAATATATAATAGCTTTTACTTTGATTTTATAAAGCTTACAATGTGCTTATTCCTTTAGCTTTATGTAATAGACCCTGGTTTGCAGCTGGCAGCGCAACTCAAATGAGTTTCAAGCACTCCTCCTTGTTGCACGACTTCGTTTCGTATTCATGAACAATTTCACTTTTTAATTTGATCCGACCGCGGCGTAAACTTTTACAGTACCAAAGTTTGGCCAAAACATTTTCAAGTCTTAAGGATTGCTTTTTTATTACTAAACCTATGCTTAGTTTGGTTGAGGAGATTATTAAAACAAAACAACAAAATCTTTTGAAGACTCTATAGGTGCATGTGCTTAAACTGTATCTTTGCGTTTAGTTGCACAGATATCTAACATTGTCCATGAAAAGATATAAAGAAATATTTTTTCAGAAAAACATAGTATTGTTTATTTAACGCAAGCTTATTCAAAAATATAGGTATTTTTAAATTAGCTTGCGTTCCTTCAGAGTAGTTTGCAGCTATAAAGTTTGGTTAGTCATTTTATTGAAACAATTGTCAGTTTGATAGACCTCCTTTATTTTTGTTTTATTATTACATATTTGTTTTGTAATACACATTTATTTATTGAGCAGGTACCGACCATTTACTATCAAGCTTGGATAATATTGCATATATCGCTTATAGCGATAAGACCGCCTAAATTTTAATTTTCCTCTAAAAGACTTTGTGATTGACTAATGTGATGTGCAATAAAGAGCTATCTTAAATTCGTAAATCACAGCTGAATTCATATTATTGCGGCAGACGAGCAGCTATGCAAACGCACCCGCGGGCTAACCGTATACTACGTGCATACGTCGTTTATCCTTTTAATACTCGTGCGGGTTCGCCAAAGCAAAGCAAACTGTCGCCGGAATAAATTACTAAAGTCAAACGATTACGCTGCGAGGAATATCAAGTTTCACTTTAGATTACTCTATTTTTGTGTTCGATTTCATCTGTATTTTGCAGAGTATAGCAAGATTTAATGTTATGAGTATAAGCTGGCTTATTTCATAGATATAAACTTTGCAAATATGCAGTTTATTTGTAATGAAACTAAACAAATTAAATTTTATCTTCTCTCGCTTGAATTAGGTCAGGAATAATAAATGAGGAAGATGAAACACACTTTTACGGATTGAATTCGCGAACATTTAAAGTGAAATTAAAAGTGTGTTTTAATGAGTAGTCTTCGCGTAAACTTCAGAACCAAATAATCAAGATGAGTTTAATGGAATACGGCAACAAGTTATATTGGATACTCAGTAAACTCACAATAAATGGGTGATGTTAAAACGCAGCACATTTTTGAGCGTGTAATTCCGGTCGGCTATTGTATATATATAGAGCGTTGATGGGAGCTCTTCGGTTTACGAGCTCCGTTAATTGTGGCAAGCTAGCGAAAGAGCGGTAACGGGCCGTGGGCGATCAGACAGACCACTAAGCATTACACTTTTTTTTGAATATCACTGGTATCTATGGTAATACCTGATTAGAGCTTTAAATATTCCTGGAAACTTATTTGTGAAAACAAAAAAATACCTTCTTTGTCGAATTGATATCACTAAGAACAGTACTTTTTACAAAGATAACGTCAAATGCACATGTTCTAGGAACGAAAGGTTCTAACAAGCTCTGCTTAATTTGGTAGTATTATGCTACTGTTGTGGTCGTTGAAATAATTTCATCATCATCATCATCATTATTAGCCGAAGGACATCCACTGCTGAACACAGGCCTCCCCCATGGCTTTCCACAACGACCGGTTGAAATAATTTAGCCAACGCTAAACGATATAGTCACAAAATACTACTGGACGTAAAAGATAAATCATATTATACAATATCATAGCACCTGTCAAAAGTAATTTTGTACAAACGACGACGCGTCTGGTGTAGTGGTTAGCGCTCCTGACTACTATGCCGGCGTCGCGGGTTCGAATCCCGCAAGGGGCAAATGTTTGTGTGATGAGCACGAACATTTGTACCTAAGTCATGGATGTTTATATGTATTTAAGTATTTATGGGCGACGCCCCCGTCATTATCGTTGTCTGGTATTCGTAGCACAAGGAAGCAAATTCCTTAGTTCGAAACCATGACAACTTGTGTGTTGTCTGGCGCATATTTATTTATTTATTTAAACAATCAAGGTCATAGACCTTGACTGTTCTGGCGTAGCGTTTCTGTTCAGGCTGTGTGGTGAAGATAGGCAGCCGTAATAAAATTAATATGCCTAAAACAAACGGCTGGCGTAAAACACATTGGACAATAACTACTTAATTTTATTCATAAAGATGTCTTTGTGTTTTATTTTATTTTACGATTCAGATATTTTTTCTAAGCAGATAAATTGCTAGGAGGCAAACATATTTGTCGTGATAATGGAATAATGAGAAAATAACAGTATTTCCACAAAAAAACATTAAATTGCTTTTTCTTACTTTAAGTTTCCGTGTCTGCAACAAATAAATACCTCTGTCTTTGAAAATGCATTACCTGCTTTCCCTCATTCTGGCTACAAAATTAATAATAGTATATTATTCATTAAGAGAATAAAGTATTGTTTAACGGCACGGGCGCCATCTTGAGTCACGAGCGAAACGAAAGGATTATAATTTTCACTCAGAACAAGGCGAGGGAGGTACTATTCATAATCATAATAATCATAATCATAATCATTTATTTGCTTTTGAATATGGTACATGTCAGATCTTAAATAATATAGTCGTAAAGTTCATACATATTCAGCCATAAAATATAGCATGCAAATACTTATAAATAACAAAATCGCAATATTAAATTATCATTATCAAAATAAATTTCCATAAATTAAATTATATTAAATGTCATCAGTTTATGTCAATCTTAGAGTTAACATATTCATCAACTGAGTAGAAACATTTTACTTTTAACCAGTCAAATAATTTAGTTTTAAATTCATTCAATGGGAGCCTTGTCAGTGAATATGGCAGTTTATTATAAATTGAAATACAACTTGGGTAACTGTTTCTTTTAAAATATTGGGTCTGTATTGAGGGGAGCAATAGTTTTCCTTGATGTCTTATTGATTTGATTGAATAGTCATCTTTGTGTAAAAATAATTGTGGGTTAGATTTGACAAAAACAACACTCCATTATGTACATCGACGGTAGCGAAAGCAAGTTCAGGCGAGGAAACAGTTCCCGGCACGATGTTAGGGGTGAAGCCTTACATATGGCACGAACACAGCGCTTCTGTGAAATGAACGCTGCACCCATGTTTAAAGAGTTACCCCAAAGTATTAAGCCATATTTGAGGTTCGATGCTACATACCCGTGGTATGCCATTAAAGCAGCTTTTTGGTTTATTTGAGTGGTTAGGCGCCATAAAGCATAAGAAAATCGGTTTATTTTTTTGCAGACTTTTTCTACGTGCTGTTTCCACGAGCACTGATTATCTATAATGAAGCCTAAGAAGTTAACTGTACTCGATTCGGTTACTTGTTTAGCATTAATTTGTACATCTAGATTGTCTCCTTTAGGTTCCCTGTTAAAAAAACGCATGTATTTGGTTTTGTTTATATTTACACATAGGTTATTGTTGTCTAGCCAATTAGTTATACTCGAAATGGTATTGTTAATATCTTCGATATAATTTTCAGACTCTTTTGATATTACTAGTGATATGTCATCGGCAAAAAGATGACATTGATGATTGGTCACTAATGGCAAGTCATTTATGTAAATTATAAAAAGCAATGGACCCATAATTGTTCCTTGTGGTACACCTACATTATTTACAGAAACCGTGGATTTGAAGATTGTTTCTTCTTTAAGATTATTTAAGCATTTTATTTGTACATATTGACGTCGGTTTTGAAGGTAAGATTTAAGCCAATCAAGTGCTGTACCTCTTAAGCCATATATTTCGCATTTTTTGAGAAGCATTTCATGAGATACAAAATCAAATGCCTTGCTCATGTCAAAGAATATACCCGTCGTATCTTTACCTTTGTCAACAGATTCGGTTACCTTTTTTATTAATTGGAATGCTGTTAGCGTAGTGCTTTTACCTTTTCGAAATCCACTTTGATTATTTGACAAAACATTATGTTTCTCAAGAAAGTCAGAGATCCTTGTATGCAAAGCTTTTTCAAATACTTTGGCTATCACAGGTATTAATGCAATCGGTCGGTAGTTATCCATTTTGTCTTTTTCATCTTTTTTGTGTACGGGGTATATGATATGACAGATATTTTTAATTTTTCAGGAAAACTGCCTTGTGCCATTGATTTATTTACCAAATGGCATATTATATCAGCTAAGATTATGGCACAATATTTAAGAATTTTTGTAGGAAATTCATCGTATCCCACTGAAGCAGTATTTTTAAGTGAATTGATTATTCGAAATATTTCAATGTTTGTAACTGGACAAAGAAAAATGCTATTACTTATACGACTGATTATGTCTGGAGAATTTGATGTCATTTTAGTTTTAGGTATTTTATTTGAAATGTCTATAAAAAAATTATTGAAGCTATTACATATGTCGGTGGGGTTAGATATGTGAGTATCATGTTGTTTTATATTATTAATGTAGTGGTCATTATGATTAGCGTCTGTATATTCAAATGATTTGATCAAGTTCCATGTAGCTTTGCATATATTATTACTTTGTTTTAGATATGTTTCGTTTGTTAATTTTTGCGATTTACTTATGCATTTTTTTAGAATGGAATAATATTTTTGATAGTGGTGTGGCTTGTAAGGACCACACCTTCAGGAGAAGGAGAAATAGATTCTCGTTGGTGACGAAAGGAAAATTGGAGTGCTTCCTTAGCGAGGGGGCGGTACAGGTGCGGCGGTCTACAGTAATATGTTCTACAAAACAACAAATTAAAAACACACTAAGGTGGGCACTTACCAAAACTCCGGTGATGTGCGGTGAACTGATCAGGGTCGAATAATATCTGGTGCGGCAAATCAGTTGTACGTATTATAAGGAGAAAATTTCCAAGCTTTTTTCTTGAAAGGTGACAAGATGACAATTAAAATTTAAAAAGACGAAGAATTTGTTTTAGTACTATTTTCGAATGTTTTGAAATAGCGCCCTCTATGTTTTTTAAGGGACACTAGCTGAATGATAAGGCAGTGCCCGTAGTGCGTGCCGTGGATGGCAGATGTCGCTAGTAAAACATACCACGATAAACCACGCACAACCATAACACTCCCGGCCTTGGAAGTTCCAAGAACTTACAAAGAAAAAAGGAGAAGAAGGGGGTAAGAAAAAATAGGAGAGAAAAAGAAAAGTAATTAAACCATTCAAATGGAATATAAACTTAAGGGGCGATGTAGCGCAAACTTAATATTGTTTGATATTTTTCAAGACAAAAAAAAAACAAAAATAATACTAAAAAGGTGTATTATTGAGTTGGTATGGGGTAAAGTTTAACGACAGGTCGTTTAAAGGTGCTAGTCGGTGTTTTTACTAATGCCACCCTAACCACACCATCAGTGCCAGGGTAAACCTCTATAATAATGCCCATTGGCCAGTGTAAAGGTGGGATATTGTCTTGATCCACCAGAACTACTGTTCCAACTTTGACAGGATTGTCAGGTGTACACCACTTTTGTCTGGTTTGCAGAGTATGCAAATATTCAATTCTCCATTTTTTCCAATATGACTGTACCAAAGCGTCAAGCATCTTTTTACGATCAGTCAGAGACAGCCGTTCAGAAAAGTCTGACATAGGTAGATATTGAAGTGGTGTAGACATTAAAAAATGAGCAGGTGTCAATGTTTCAGGATAGGGGTCGGATGACAGCAAACAAAGAGGTCGTGAATTTAATAAGCACTCAATTTGTGACAATACTGTCAAAAGCTCTTCATAAGTGAGAAGTTGTGAACCTATCACCCTGTATAGATGCCTTTTTATACTTTTTATATTTGATTCCCATATTCCACCGAAATGAGGGGAACGTGGTGGAATTGTCAACCACATAGTACGATGGCGAGCTAACTCATTGCCAATAGCAGTTTGGAAATTTTGGGAGATCAACAAATTATACATTTCATCCAGTTTTGCTTTCGCGCCTACAAAATTAGTACCGTTGTCCGAGTACATACATGACACCGGACCTCTACAAGAAATAAATCTTTTGAAGGCCGCGAGAAAAGCGTCGGTGGATAAGTCACTAACAAGCTGTATGTTAATGGCTTTAGTGTTCAAACAAATAAATAAACAAATAAAAGCTTTCTGAGCATGTTGTCCACGTCGACGTGCTAAAGTTATTTTGATTGGACCGGCGTAGTCGACCCCGGTGTGAACAAATGCTTTGGATTCACAAATACGATATGATGGTAAATCAGCCATCTTCGGCGTAGGGTGAGTAGGGGATAAACGAAAACAAACGTTGCACATGCGAACCCGTTTACGAATGATATTTCTGGCGGAAAGAATCCAGAAACGTTGTCGTATAATTGAAATGAGTAAACCAGCACCTGTATGCAGGTTGGTTTTGTGAAAATCATCAATCAAAAGATCAATAGTGTGATCACGTTTAGGTAACAAGGCAGGGTGTTTACATTCAAAGGGCAAATCAGATTTAGACAATCTGCCCTCAATACGAAGAATACCTTCTTCATCAATGAAGGGGCATAGGTGTTTGTATTGCTTCGAAGGCAATTCTTTCTTATTTAAGCGATCAATTTCGGCTTGAAAATACACGGACTGGATCGAACGAATTATATATTTCAAATCACATGATGTGATACAACCAGAGGTAGTCAATATTTTTGTAAAGCGAAGGACGTACACTACAACGCGAAGAAATTTGTTCCATGAGGAACAACGTTTGGAGCAATCATATAGAATGGGTGAAATATTTTGAACCGTTGTAGTCAGAGTGTTACTCGTAGTTTTCAACTCAGGAAGTTGTTCACATTTGGAAGGAAGGAACTGCTGCATGGGCCATTCGTTAACCGGCAAGCACATCCATGACGGACCATTCCACCAAAGCTTGTGATCAATCAATTGAGAGGGTAACAAACCTCTGGACAGACAATCGCTAGGGTTGTCTGTTCCCACGACATGGAAAATGTTGCATGTGTCCAAATTTTCTTGAAATTGTGCAACACGATTACTCACAAATATTGACCATCTGTGTGGTGAAGAATGAATCCACGCGTTGAAAAACCCTTAATAATGACTTCAGAGGGCTCATCGTCCCAATCGACTTTACTAGTCCAAAGATCCTTTATAAGTAACTTGGCAAACACTATTATAGGTGACACAAAGCCAAGAACATCAAAGAGTCGTGCCACGAAGGACAGTATGGTGCGTTTTGTACATTTACCTTCTACAATAGAAGTAGTAAACAAAAATATGTCTTCATCAGAGCGCCACGAGAGACCTAAAATCTTGATATCAGCGCTCCCACTCTCAGAAAAGTTGATTGAAGCCCGATGAGAGGCAGGTATGCTATCAAGAACCTTAGGGGAGTTACTTGCCCATTTCACCATGTCAAAGCTACCAAGCTTGAACATGTCAATAATCTGCTGAGACAGCTTGATAGCGCTTTCGTCGTCAGGGACCGATGTTACTAGGTCAACCATATACAAATTCGAGCAAGCTATTTTGGCAGCATCCGGGAAAAAGTGTTCTTCGTCACTGGCTAACTGGCGTACAGTACGCATTGCAACAAAAGGACTGGATTTCAGTCCGAAAGGAACACGAGTGAACTGAAAGGTGCGTATTTTTTCATTTTCGTTGAAACGAAATAAAATTTTCAAATATTTTCGGTGACATTCCGGTACACTAACTTGCAAATACATTTGTTTGATACCTGCAGTCAGAGCAACTGGATACAAACGAAAGTCCAATAAAAGGAGAAAAAGGTCTGCCTGCAGGTTAGGACCTGTGTGCAGAATGTCATTCAAAGACAAACCAGAGTGCGTTTTAGCACTGGCATCAAGGACAATCCTTAATTTGGTGGTTGCTCTATCTTGTTTGATAACAGCGTGGTGCGGTATGAAGTAACCTTCATCAACATTTTCTGAAGATTGAACTTCCGATAAATAGTCATTATCAATATAGTCAGCGATGACTTTGTTATAATCTTCACGAACTTGGGGGCTGTGATTAAGCTTACGTTCGAGAGCAAGAAATCGACGGTGCGCAACTGCACGAGAATTGCCCAAATCTTCAGGACTCTTACAGAAAGGAAGAGCCACTTCGTAACGACCGGAACTATCACGAGTTACTGAATTAGTAAACTGGTTTTCACAATCGGCTTCGTCAGGTGAAACAAAACGTTTTGTCGGAATTTCCTCTAATTCCCAAAATTTATGAAGACAAGACTCTAACCCACTCAATGTGACTGCGTGAAAGGCAGCGGATTGGTCAAAATCAACAATTGACGAAGGAACATCACCCATGAGAATGTACCCAAAGGTAGTCAAAAAAGCTGGTGGGGCTGCAGTGCCAGAATTGTAACGATCACCTAAGTAGATGTATGGAAACAATTGAGCACCAATGACCATGTCAATATTTCCAGGAATATTCCATGTCAGGTCCGCTAAAGGTACCTTCTGAAGGAAATCAAAATCACGACTATTAATTTCTACGGAAGGTAATTTGTCTGTAATACAATCTACAACTAACGCTTGAATGTTGTATTTGTGCGCTGAAACACGAGACTCAATTGTCATACAAATATAACCCAGTATAGGACGAGCCGACATACAGACTCCTTTGAGAGACGAATTATAAAGCGGTATTACAGGCAAATTCAATAAATCGCAGCACTGTTTAGTAATTAAATTATTTTGTGACCCATTGTCTAACAAAACACGAATTACCTTGCGGTCATTATTATTGTTAATTGCATAAACTTGCGCGGTCGACAAAAGTATCGTAGTACGGGAAGTATTACGCGAAATCATAGTAGCGGGCGAAACATTAGAGTCTCCGGCCACAGGTGGGGCGGGGGCGGGGGCGGCCGCGGCCGACGTGCGCGGGATCGACTCGTGAACGGGGTGCATTACAACCGGAGCGGGTGTAGTGGTCGATGGAAAAGCGACCTTGTTTTCATGAGAATAAGATTCTCTTTGGGGGAAATTGCGAGGTGTATTATTATTTGATACAGTATTTTTATTGAAATGTAATAGTGTATGGTGTTGTTTTTGGCAATGATTACACACGTGACGCGAATTACAATTTGAAAGTAAATGCGTGAAACTCAAGCAATTAACACAGGCGTTTTTTGATTTAATAAAATCATAGCGCGCTTGGGGCGAAGGGAGATTTTTAAACGTGGTGCAATTAAATATTGTGTGCTCATTATTATTGCACATTAAACAAGGTGATGCTGACTTATTAGCATTGTTTTGAGTAAGAAATGTGCGCGAATTGCGATTATCATATTTACGGGGATTATTATTTGACGTTGACTGTCTGTTCTGAGGTGACGAATAATTATTATTGGTGAGATCTAATATTTTTACTTGATCTTGAATAAACGAAATAAATTCCTTGCAAGAAGGGACAACATTAAAGGTGTTACGTACAGACAATTCAAATGATTGTGCACTTTGTACATCTACCCGTTTAAGAGCGAAATACAAAAATATGAAATCAGCGAGATCTGGGATATTAAGTTGCTTTAGAGCAGCAATTGAGGCAGAAAATCTTTCAATAAATGTGCCTAGTGACGCTGAGGAGTGATCACAATTCTTAGAATCAAAGATATTATTTAAATAAAACGTACCAAGTGCACGCTTGTCTTGGTATTTTTTGACTAAACTATCCCAAATAATTTTATAAGTCTCGCCTGTCGGAATTATTCCCGCTACAACTTTTAAGGCATCATGAGACAATTTTCCAATCAAATATTGAATTCTCTGCGAATCAGACAGTTGTGGATTAAGGTGAATATTAGTTTTGAAAGACTCGTAAAAAGTAGGCCAGTTATCAGTTTTACCATCGAAACTTGGGATTTCAATTGGTGGCAATTTTACAATATGCTGAGGTGTTTTATACGCTGACGCTGACGGTGACATGGCAGCTTTATCAATTTTATTTCTAATGCGTTTAATCCTGCTATACATTTCATCAAAATCCGTCAAGCATTGAAAATCAGGGACATAATTTTCTACGTGCGCTAAATTCATGTGGTTTATTTGATCAACCAGAGCTGAAAACTCCTCCCGCATTTCACTGATAGTTTCTGAATCAGCCATGAAACTTTCGGTGGAACGAAGCTCAACGTCTGCTGAAACATTCACCTTTTTTGACTGGTCGTTTAACTTACTTAGTCTTTGGAAAATAGCTTCTCTTTTAGACAGAAGTAGGGTCAATTTATTAGTATCCATATTTATCTTTCAAAATGAAAAAAAAGCGGGGCGAATAAATATGGTGGGGAAGAGAAACGAAAAATGTATAAAAATTACACGGGTGAAAAATACTGATAGGAATCAGGCTCTAAAAGGACCAAAAGGAAATGGTGTTAACATAAATGGTACCTACTCTTCCGGTGCCCCCCTTCAAATGGGGGTGCCCCAGGGCTCAATATTGGGGCCCTTACTCTTCCTAATATATGTAAACGACCTACCATTTCATTCCACAAATCTTTGTGAGATAGTTTTGTTTGCTGATGATACTTCTTTGATTTTTAAAATGAAAAGACATGAAGAAAATTTTGACGAAGTAAACAATACTCTCTCCAAAGTATTGAATTGGTTCACCACCAATAACTTGTTACTGAATGCTAGTAAAACTAAATGTATAAAATTCACTTTGCCTAATGTAAAGCAACTTACACCAAATATTGTACTAAATGGTAATAATCTAGTCTTAATGGACTCCACTGTATTTTTGGGCATTAAACTCGACTCAAAATTACAGTGGGGACCTCATATTGAAGCCCTAGCTGGGAGGCTAAGCTCAGCTGCCTTTGCAGTTAGAAAAATTAGGTACCTTACTGATGTTGAAACGGCGAGGCTTGTATATTTTAGTTACTTCCACAGTATTATGTCTTACGGTCTTCTCTTGTGGGGTTCTGCTACAGACATTGAAACCATATTTATTTTGCAGAAAAGAGCCATTCGTGCTATTTATAAACTTAGTCCTCGTGACTCCCTGAGAGAGGTCTTTAAGAAAATCAACATATTAACTGTGGCTTCTCAATACATTTTTGATAATATAATGTACGTCCGTAAAAATTTAGATAATTTCATGAAGAAAAGCGACATTCACCCATATAACACAAGGAATAAACACAAGCTTGTCGTTCCTAACTTCAGATTAGTTAAAACTAGTAATTCGTTTATGGGAAATTGTATAAAATTCTTTAATAATATACCACACAATCTTGTCGAATTGCCGGTTGATAAATTTAAGAAACACGTTAAAAACACGCTTATGTCTAAAGGCTATTATAAGGTTCAAGACTATCTAAACGACACGAATGTGTGGTCCGTCCAGCCTGCACCGACTGATGTACTTACCTTTGATGATTTTGATTTTACGGCAGCTAGTGGTGACTGAGTTTGTTCCGGCGTTTCTTCTCAGCACTTGCCTAATTGTCTGTGTTCTGTCTCGAAGCGCTGGTAGGGCCCAAAAGATAAGGAGACATGTTTCGGCCCTTTCAGGGCACATTTATTTTTATTTCTTTCACTGTATATTTTGACGTTCATAAGTGTCATTTCATGACCTAAATTGAAATAAAGATTTTGAATTTGAATTTGAATTTGGTGTGGCTTGTAAGGATTACACCTTCAGGAGAAGGAGAAATAGATTCTCGTTGGTGACGAAAGGAAAATTGGAGTGCTTCCTTAGCGAGGGGGCGGTACAGGTGCGGCGGTCTACAGTAATATGTTCTACAAAACAACAAATTAAAAACACACTAAGGTGGGCACTTACCAAAACTCCGGTGATGTGCGGTGAACTGATCAGGGTCGAATAATATCTGGTGCGGCAAATCAGTTGTACGTATTATAAGGAGAAAATTTCCAAGCTTTTTTCTTGAAAGGTGACAAGATGACAATTAAAATTTAAAAAGACGAAGAATTTGTTTTAGTACTATTTTCGAATGTTTTGAAATAGCGCCCTCTATGTTTTTTAAGGGACACTAGCTGAATGATAAGGCAGTGCCCGTAGTGCGTGCCGTGGATGGCAGATGTCGCTAGTAAAACATACCACGATAAACCACGCACAACCAGATAGGTCATTTTATTATATGGATTTGAGTAAGCGTAGTATTTAAAACGTAGTTTTCTTTTTAAGATACATGATTTTTTAATACCTTTAGTAATCCACTTATTGACCTTCTTTTTATGACCAACTTTTATTTTGAGTCTAGGAAAACACAGTTCAAAGAATAGAATCAAAGTGTCATGAAAAAGGTCAAATGACTTATTTAAATCATAAGTATTATATATTTCAGTCCATGTTAGGGACGAGATTGCCTCAGCGAATTTTCTTATATTATCTTTACTAAAATCTCTTTTAAAAACATAAGTCTTCTTGGATTTTCGCTGGATGGTTTGTATAGGTAAATTTAGGATTTGACCTGTGTCATGATCAGAAAGGCCCAATGGATGAGTTTTTCCAGTAGCCGTAGAAACATTACTGATCATGTGGTCCAAGCAGGCTTTTTTGCGAGTAGGTTCTTTGATGTGTATTGTAATTCTATAATGCTCACATATTTTAAAGTATATATCTTGTACGTCGCCTTTTTTTAAAATGTCTATGTTAAAATCACCAACGAGGACAATTTTTTTATTTTTTTTGAGACTCACTTTTGATAATAATGCTTCGAAACAATCTAAAAATTTATATGGATCAGAATCCGGAGTTCGGTAAATACAAATAATTATACATTTTGCCTGAAGGAGCTCTATACCACAGCATTCAAAAACCTTTGCAATGGCAAGATTCTCCATTAGCGGCAATCTTCTATAGCTTAGGTCTGACTTGCATAGGATGCAAACACCTCCACGCCTTTTTTTAGGTCTAGAGTAAAAGTCCGCGAGGGTAAAATTATTAATATGTAGGTTTTTCTCATCGCCAGATTTAAGAAAAGTCTCAGACAGACAGATTATTTCCTTTCCATCGACCCTTAGCTTTTCCAAAGCTACCATAAAGACATTTGTCTTACTTAATATGCCAGCAATATTTTGATGAAATATAGTTAAAGAGTTACTCGGATTGGGGACGAAAAAACGACTTTTGTGAACTATGACCCTCCGTAACCTCATTTCGCCTCGTCGATGACATACATGTCATAGGTTGTGTATTATAAATTCTTTTTTCCTTATAGGAGACTCTCGGGAAAAATTCGTGTAGGGTCATTTGTGTCATTTTGCGTTGTTTGTTGATCCCATTTCTACCCAAGAGACTGCCGGTATTAACATTAAGGTTACATTGCTCAGTCAAATTATTTCTTAGTCTATGGTTATTAAAAGTTAGAAATTTTTCATTATAGTCATAGGAGTCAATAACAAAGTTAATTTTTTTAGCAGTTTCTTCGATGTAGTTCTTAGTTACCGGTGAAACAGTTATGAAAGTACAGTTTTTAAAATTATTACAGATCATTTGGATATTTTTGTTTAACAATTTTACATTAAGATGTTTATTATTCAGTACACTTAATACAATAATCATAATATTGCTCGGAATTTTTTCTAATGCAATAGATAATTTAATACAAACATTCGTAGGATTGCAGTCATTTTCACCAATACACAAAATAACTTTATCGTTAGGATTATAGTTTGGAATAGTTTTAAGTCCTTTTAGAACTTCATCAGTAATTGCGTTTGGTTTGATAAGTGCTGATGTATGGTATTTTTCGTAGGAAGTACTTTCTCTGGAATTGATAATTTTTCTAGCCAGGCCACAGCACTGTTGCGTTCCCAATATGTTTATCTTTCGAGATGTAGTTAATTCACTTTGTGTGCTTGAGGATAGCTTATGCTGATCAGGTGAATAGGATTTTCTTTCTAGCAGGCTAATTTGTTTTGTCAAAGTAATAATTTCACTTTCTGCCTTTTTTAAGTTTTTTTCCAGTTCAACGATTTGTTTTTGTAGGGTTAGAATAAGACTAAACTCGGAGTCATTATTTTGTGGATATGACACTTGTTCTTGAAGATTTAGGTGTCATAAACATCAGCGGTGATGGTGATGATATCTTCGTAGAGCCTTTGTTTTTCTTCTTACCGCTTTGTCTTACTGAGTCATTTTCAGGTAGTGTTGATTGACAAAGTAATTTAAGAGTGTTGTTCTCCATTAATAACTGTTTATTAATTCTTTGTAGGTCATTTTTTTGTAAGACAGTTTCGTCAAATTCATTTTGTAAGCTCGCCAGTTGTGATGTTAGTTTCTCGATAGTGTCTTGCATTTCATGGGCAGATGTCGAATCGGTAAATGTGTAATCAACACTTCTAGACAAGCGATCGGGGGACTCTAAGCTTTCATTGGATAATACCGATGTAGTGGACATAACGTCAGAGTTATTTTGCTGGGCGGCAGATGGATTAGAAGACTGAGGGCACTGTGATAAATTAAGTATGTTTGTGGGTTTGGGGGACTGCAACCTTTTCCTTACGGTCACATTTGATGTTTCAATATTAGACTTGTTGCACATCTTACATTTCCATTTTTTCTTATTGTCAGGTTCCATTATACGATAAAGTTTCTCTGACATGCCCTCGCAGTCGAATTCATATCGATTTTTGCATAATGAGCATTGCAATGTACTTTTTAAATCGACTTGCGATTTACACTTGAAGCATTTTACTAGCGTCGTCGTGTCTGCCAGTTTACGGCCACTGTTGGTACTACTCTTATAAGATGAATTTTTGTTTTTGTCTATTGCTTTGCGTCTGGTTGACATTCTTGTACGAATAGAAGAAATACTTTATGAACACAAAAAGATTTGTTTATGTATATCTACTTGCCCGATGGGATCCGAAACCAGTGTTCCTGCGTTATTATAAATTGAAAATCAAACTGTCAAGCACATAAGTTCAAAAATAATTTTGAAACTTCTGTTTAGTTTTGGTTGTCATCCTGTCATAAAATAATTCTGATTTCAGGGATGAATTCTGATTTAGAAAAAAAAATAAAAACAATACTTATTTTATAATGTTTATGTGCAGAATACGGACATACGCGGGACAGCGACTCGGAGTCGTCGGGCTCGCCGTGTGCCGCGTGCGCAGCCGAGCTGTACCGCCTGCCCGCCGCGCACCTTTCAGGTACTTTGACGAAGTTTTGCTGTTTTAAAATAACTAATCACATTTTTGGAAATAGGTAGGCTACAAAATATGTCATGATGTTAATGTTGAATACATTAACAAATGTAAAAAGACCCAACGTAAAACTAAAGATTTCAAAAGGAGACATTTTTTTCTTGTATGGAGGATGGGCCCACCCATAAATTGTGACGTCTAGTAATGAAACATATATTAAATTGTTCCTTATAATGTCTTAAAAACATTAACAATATTAGTTTTTCGTTATCTTACGCGAATATTTGAAAATTTATCAAAACTTAAATCCACACACGTACCAGTTATCACACATTTTCAGTCGTTTCTGAAAATCACAGTCGTTGAAATCTCACTGCACAGTTACACAACAACGGTTTAGTGGAATGGGGGCCGTACTTGATGCTTTTTGCTTCTATTTTTCGTTAAAAATCCGGAGAAAACTAACACTCAATTCAAAACAAACCAAAACAATCGGAAGATGACGTAAAGCCAAACGTCAAACGGAAAGTGTGACTAATGACACTCCAGCCATTCCTGTCAATGTCAGTGATAAATGTCAGAGTTGCTATCCGTTCCACGGCTTTACTAGATAATCATTTTATGCAAAAATCGTAAAAAAGCAATTAAAATATTTTATTCGGAGATTCCAATTGTTTAAAATAAATAAAAGTAGAAAAAACGTGATCTAAACAAAATCACGTTCTTGAAATAATTGATATTGTTTTTATATTGACCAGCCCGTCGTTCCTTTACACGTATTTGTAAAGGAGGAATGGCGTGATGAAAAGTAGTCAACACAACGCATCTTTTAGTTCGATTTAATTATTCCGGTTTCATTTAAACGTTATCTTTCGTCTAATTGTCAAAAAAAATAAGATATTAATTTAGGGTGCATTGTCATTATTAGACGCTACAAGTTGCTACTGGGCCCAAAAAAAAATGTCTCCTTTTTAACGATTTTTACAGCTTGGAGCTATTTACTACAAAATGTTTTGAAATGTGCCGCCAGGCAACGTTATAATTTGCTAACCTCACATAAAATATGCGAACTAAGCGTGGGCCACCATTTGGAATCTATTTATGATGATATTCATCATCATCGTTATCAACCGCGAGACGTTAAATGTTGTCATGCCCTTGCAGGTCATCACAATTATTATTATTCATTTATTCAGGCTACACATGGCCCATAGTACAAATACCTTAATGGATCGATACG
>CAUZXH010000455.1:0-52175 GCA_963584085.1 Pyrausta aurata | reverse complement strand
AAACAAAAAACACACTGCTACGAATTGATAAATGATCATGTCTAGGGTTACAACAACACCCGAATGCCCTCATTAGTGCGATAAATCGGACAATATCAGAATCGATATCCTTAATATTTAAGAAAGTTTTAGAAATCAGTGGTTTTTAGTAGTTCGTGCAATGGCAAAAAGCGACACCAGGGAACAAAGAAGTATTTCTTTAAGATAGAGGTTCACTTAATGTCGTTCATTATTCCCAATGACAGGTAGGTATTATTAGAAAGAAGAACAGTGATCTATGGCAACAAATTGATGAGTGTGATATCATGTTACTTTGTTGGTCATGACGGACTCGGACGGTGGGCGGGGCAGTTCCATAATAGATTAACTCCATAAACTGGTACACCGCCAAATTCATGGAACTATCATGACATGGTGAAAGTGATTAGACGAAAGCTGTAGAGCAGTAGGCGGGAGACTGCTGATAATACGAAGCATACTTTGGTCACGATTTTAAGTGATTTCTATTCATATATATTTTTTGTTTATATTATTTCATGGGTTCGTCAAGAAGATTTACGATGCACATGGTTAAAGTATTCGTACGTAACGTAAGCGTTGCGAGTTTACTACACGATTACGATAGCCAACCATTGTCAGTCAGTCACAATTCTATATGTCAAAGAAAGGTTCGTTTGTAAGCAAAGCTAGTATAAACATCATAGGATACGTTTACCGCACGATTAATTACAATGCGTCAGGCATTCGTGCTGCCAATTTTAGTTCCTCATACAAATTGTTTACGTTACCGATACGAATACTTTTACGCAAATGAAGTGCTCCCTACGGTAGCTAAGTGAACATACTCACTAATGAGACGAAATCGGCATGACGTCATAATGATGAAAAGTCACTCAAGACAGTTACTGGTCAGTGAACTTCTCCTGGCCCCTTCGCTCGCTGCGACAGCTCGCGTCTCAGAATCAAGCACCAAGAGAACCGCCCGCGCAGCTGCCTTCGCACGATGCTCTTCTTCGATCAACTCACTCGGTACAAGGCTAAAGTTACATAAACACTTACTGGTCAGTGATCTTCTCCTGGCCTATGCTTTGATGCCGCGAGTACGGTCTCAGCACTAAAAGCAGCGCGGTCGGCGCCGCTGCCGCCAAATGCGCGGCCTCCACGCTCGCTGCAACTGCTCGTGTCTCAGAATCCAGCACGAAGAGTAGCGCCCGCGCAGCCGCCTTAGCGCGATGCTCCACCTCGATTAGCTCCGTCGACCAATCGTCCACTTGCTGGAGGAAAAGGTTGAAAAGTTAAAGTTGTATTCCTTTACAGGAACTAGAAAAATAGAAAAATTGGTCGATGAAACGTACCATGATTGGGTAGTAATATGAAAATTACGTAACTTAAAATAAATTATTACATCCAACTACTATTCGAAAATAAAAAAATATATCTTAAGAGCCTAACCTATATTCATTTACTGACAGGAAATAATGATAATAAACAAAAAATACTATTATTCAGAGCAAACGTCGTTGATTTTGATAACTATAGATAAATAGATAATAATTCATAGATTACGTAGGAACAAATTCCTTTGATATCAAATCATGTTTCTTTGAAACTTGTTTATAATGCAAATTACATATTGAAGACTTATCATCTTCTAACAAACGATAAATACTACTAGATTAGGAAAAAAAACATGAAACGTGGGATATCAAATGGTGCGCATGTAAGGATAAAAAACACGTACCTATTATTTCATCAAAGCTCCATTATCACCCGTTTAAAAATAACATTAGGATTCCGTTATGAAATATACGTTATTCAAAGATGACCTGATCATACTAAAGTTCTTGCAACAATTGATTCAGACTTCTTTAAAAAATACATTAAAGCTTTGCTGTTTGACGGACTTTAAACTACTACAATACATTAGTTAGATGGACATTTTTACTAGTATTTGCCAGTTTACTTAATTTGTCTATTCCCTGTTAATGATATAAACGAAACAGATATTTTGTGGTCCAATATCAAATTAGTTGAAATCAGTTACTTCGTAAATAAAATTATTTGAATCGCGTACTTTTGACGAAAAGGTTTAATATCGTTGCTATCGCTATAATCTTGCCTTTGAAACTCGTTTCGGAATGCCGTTATTATAATTAGCTGATTACGAATCCACCCACATAGAACGGCTAATATTGGGTGATTGTCTCCTACATGCGTACAATTTGCGATGGGCCCAGTCAGACCTCGACATTTTATAGATACATATTGCACACAACTATAGTAAATCATATAATATAACATAATATCAGGAATTCCGATGATACAATTAAAGTACTAATTGCCTTCAGAGTTACGTCGTAGTTTAAAAAATAATGACAGAAGCTCGCACTACATCTATATGTAAACTATTTTAGCAGAGTTAGATACAGAATGATTCTACAGGATATAATTGGGTGCAGATTGATATAAAATACTAACAAGCAATTTACAGCTCTATATAACTTACACAATCGTAAAATAGTAATGGACACTAAAATTGCGATATAAAAATCAAATTGACGATGACAAGCGTATGAAGTTGTTAAAACAAGTCATAGGTAGTCAATAAATTTATAAATAAGGATGTGTTCATGCGGGGGGAATTAGCGGATCGTTAGAGGAGCTTGCTCGCTTATTACGCGCTAGTAGGCGCTTGTTTGCACAATGCGATTATCGCAAACAATACGCCGTTATGATGTACGATAATGACTGACAGATAGACGTGCGGCCTACTCGGTACGCACGTGAATCTACTGCCTACATGGAATGGAACAGACATCCACTAAATTCACTTTGGTATACAATGCAAATGGATAATCTGTTTCCTAAAGCGAGACACGGTTTTGATCATGTTATTCAATTTATTCATCCACGACCCGGTCAACTACAACATTGTCAATGCAAATGTGTACTCTATCTATTATTTTAATCAAAGAATCACTTATGAATGCAATATTGCACAAGAACATTTAAATGGTTCTAGCTACATGGGGCAGGATTTATTTATCAATGTCTTGATTATATTCTCGTTTAAATACATAACAACATAACAACTACGAGTAGTATGTAGCAGATTTATGTATTATTTATCGGAAATGTTAATATGTGAGAAATGATACATCCTTATTATGGAGATGTATCATCACTAACTCCTAAGTCGATGCAGAGTTATTGCGCCGTATTGAGGAAGAATTAGCGATGATACATCACCGAAAAGGGAAAAGACCGTCGCATACAAGCGTAGTTTCACAAGAACAGGAACAAGTACAAGTTACTCACCGGATTAAAGTATGTTATGCCCATCTTCTTAAGCATCGGAATGGCTATGTCCGATCTCCATGTGGTGGGGTTGCAGGAGCCTCCCAGGAACACCTCGTACGGCGGCGGGGACGCCTCGCTGCCTGCGCAACGTAACAAGTCAGCCACATACCTCAAACACCACATACACCACAAATTATAAGATTTATTAACCACATCAACATTCAGGGTTTAGATTAACTCCTAATCCGACTTTAATGGTCACTTTATGCTAATTTACACGACCATTTGCCATTATAATGTCCCTAACATTTTGTTAATACACTAGAATGTATGTGATACGCGAAACATGTTTACACAGTTTGTATATTGCAGGTGTAGGAGTGGAAATGTGAGTAATAACTATCTGATTCTATAGACACAGTTCTTATCACGTGTTCAAGACCGAACGAAACCCACGCTTTTCATTCTACCACCATGTCTAATGCCTGCTGTCTACGTCAATACTACGTATGAATAATTCCTCAGATTACTTGTATGGTATGGAAAGAGAAACCGTCGCATTCTAGGCCAGTGACACTAAAACTCGGTCATGAAATTCGAGCATTCAGAAGACGTTCAGAAATCATGTTGTCGTAAAGGATTGTTCAGTTCTGAGTACATTGTGAATAGTTGACCCTATTTCTAAGATGGAATCGAGACACGCAAAAGAAGAATAGTTAATTGCCAACAATTGTAGTGCGGTTGAGCACGCAACTGTGCGTGAGTTGTAACCGCAGTGGTTTGACAGCACCACACGACTTCGAGTAAGTATAGCTATTTCTCTTCGCAAGATGTTTTTTTGTTACTGTCAATAAAAATACGGATTTGGCGCTTACCTCGAATATGATAATGAACCATCACCAAATATGCTGATAAAATCAATTTGTATGCTTATGATTTTCTTTACGTCGAGCACTAATAGGATAGTAAGACTATTAATAGTAATGACTAATAAAATAATACACCTTGGTTTAGAAAGCATTGAGTTAATCCGAGTGCGGTGAGCGGTTCGTTCAACCAAAGTTGAATGAGCACTCATCGTTAATGATTGATGTATCGGCAGCGTGGGCGGGCTGTACTGTACGTCCGCTGAGCTTTGAACTACTTACCGACACCCACTTCTAATTCGATGATGCCATAAATAGGCAAAAAACTAATTTATATGATGATGATGAAGTGTAAAACTCCAGAAAAGAATACTTATCAGTTCTAGATGATTCATACTACAAAAATAATAATAACAAAAATAAATAATTCTCTAAGAGTAACTCATTCATCCACCATAAAATGTAGCCAACAAAATAATCCAATTCGGGAACCTCATTCAATGCCAAGCTGAAAACGTAAACAGAATTGTCAACAAACGCACTGTACGTACACTACATCCCCTTCCTCTGTATGCACCATTACATATCCAAACAACGTCCAAAGATTTACTAATTCCATGTGATCTTAACGACACAGGACATTTGCCAATTCCATAATAATTGTCCAACACATTTCTCACTTTTCATAAAATTAAGCGTGGGTTTCCTGAATTAATGGGTGTTGATGTTAATATGAAAAGTATTGGTGATACAGTTGAAGCACTATTGAACACTGTTGCCGTTACTATAATATTTACAATTGGAGACGCACAGGGCACTATCATAGTAGTCGGCGGCATGTCTGCGGCTGTGTGTGCGCGTGCAGCCAGCGAATACAGCTCCGCACGCTATCCACTCTCAACGGACGACGGCCAACTGGCGTTCGCGCAGCTTAGCACTACACCCAAATACTAGCCAATTCCGCATTTTAAATATTCCGTTATTTCTATAGCAATACAAAGGCCAGCTAAGCCTTAGGCTGTCAGAGTTATGGTGGTGTCAAGTCATCCAGTCACCGTAGCCCCGTTACTTTATGCTACAATCAACGCGTTATTCACGTATGAGTTATGACACATTGATTAAACTGCAAATGAAAGTGTAACTATATTTTACAGATATTTGCAATAAGGCTTGCAGAGGATTGACATAGCTTTAGGTTAATTAATTATTTTATTTTGACAGAGATATATTTTAATCTTGGGTTGGATTGTTTACCTCCTGGCCTGAGCTAGTGGGTCCTAAAATAGTGGGTGGAACCGGCCTAGAATTTTGTCAATGCCCTTTGTATAATGTGATAGATTACGGAACACAATATTATAGGAATTATAAACATGATCGATCCATCTTTGCGTTAATGTTAGAACCGGTTCAATTAGTTCAATAAGAACTGGTTCCAGAATCGATTTAAAGCATTGTTTTGATCATGTCGCTACACGGAAGATTCCAGAAAATAAGGAAGCAATGGCACGTTTTTGTTTAGCTTAAGTTTTTTACTTGTTGTCAACAAAACGTATTTTCTATGTCCGACTTGGTCAGCGAAGATCACAAGCGTGAGTCGCATCGTACCAATACTTCCGTAGTCCGTTTATAGTTCGCGCGGAAGTCTGGGAAGGACGCTTAACATATTTGTTTACTTCGCTATGTTTAATCCGCCTTATAAGATCTATGGAATCACAAGATCGGACATCAAGTTAATGATATCGATCAATTGTATCCTTATTGTCATGTATCGATGCAAATTCTGCGTATTTGTAAGTCTTTCATTGGAAACCAAGGACAGGTTGTAGACAGTTCGCTATCTGGATTTATACCTGTACCTATTATTGCACGTTAGTCAGATGCACCGGGTGATTGACGCAAATTCAGCTTCGAGCAGCGAGTGCAATATTCAAACTGTATGCAATAATATTACATAAGTTCGAGCGAGCAATTAAAAACGAGTGATGACCGTACACCCTACGTATGTACTACGAGCTTGAGCATATTCACATAGCAAACAACGTGACCGCAAAATATATTCATCACTGTAATAAATAAAATGTACTTACAATCGTGATCAACTACAGAATGACTTTGAAAACATTGGCAATATTTTAAACTAAGAACCCACTCATGCTTTATAGTCCCTTCCACATAATAAAATGAAAATCAATTGATTTGTTCAAACCGAGAAAAATCATAAAAGTAATTAATTAGTAGCGGAGTAATTTTTTTTGATACTTTAATATTATTTGTTAATTTTAGAAAATCTTAAACTAATTTATTAGTTTAATTTGAAGCAATAATTAATATTATTTTTCTCGGTTCCATCAAATGATTGTTTATAACAAACAATTGATTTTCATTTTAATATGTGGAAGGGACTATGAATCATGAGTAGTTTCTTAGTTTAAAATATTGCCAATGTTTTCAAAGTCAACCTGTATATCACAATAATATTAACGATACAATGAAGTCGTTTGGTGTCGTTTGGCACCTGCTTTAGGATACTTTTCGATGGACAGTCCATTTCCGAAAGGGCATGCCAAATGTTGTTTACGCGACTGCGGATATCATTGTGTTCCTCTTACTGTATTATTACATGTGCAATCAAATTGAATTTCTTTGAAAACACGAATTTTGAAAAAAAAAACACGGACTCAAAAGGAAGTAAGTTTATATAACCACGGGGTCTCATTCGGAACATAGGTTTCATAGCTTGTAAATTTTCTCGATAGGTGGCGCTACCTGTCTGGCCATCGGTGAAACGGTTTATTAATTTGGATTAAAAACCTAAAATACATGAAGATAATATCCAGAAAATATGTAAATAAATATTTTTATCCGTTTAAAACAGATAAAACTTTATACTACCCAATTTTTTATCAAAAAGTAAAAATGTTGTATTCAATATTGGAATCTTATTATAAATTTAAATAATGTTATACTTGAAGCGATTTGCATGCCAGTTATGGTGAATCGTGCGAACATCCATATTGTTTTACCATCTCCTGTACCACTTTTCAAGCAAATAAATTGATTTGATTTGATTTGATTTAGCATAAAAGCATACATAAAAGCATGCTTAAACGACATAGAGAGCCCTCTGTCGGTATATGATAAAACTTTGCGGCATATTTATGAGGTGGTAATAGATGGCGCATTTTGTCCATTGATTTTATAGCAACTTTAAAAACTAAGCAAGTACGAATTAGGTTATGCAATTTATTTTGATTTCGGTAAAAGCTCAGGCAGGCATCGATAGGCCACTGGCGGTGGAGTAAACAAAATAATGTTGATAACCGCATCATTGAGCGTTTAAATTAAACATTGGTAGGTTTATTAAAGCAATAGGATATACTTAGGTAACATATTTAAATAGTTTTATAACATTCTAAGATTTCTGAACATCATCATCACATGAACATAAATAACCAAACACAATTCTAGCACTTTCCGGTTTTCGCCGAAACTTTGTTGTCTGTTCGTTTATTTTATGTCGCAGGCAAAATAATTTCACATATTTCATAATTGGCGTCGACTGTTTTTAAACGTTTTCAGTTTACAAAATGTCAAAGGTTATTGCACAATGATAAATTGATCACATTGATTGATAATAATAACTGTTTAATCGTCATCACCACGACGTTGGTTTTGATGTCAATGATGAAGATTTAGGGTGACCATGACTAACAGTTTGGTAGGACAAATAGGATTTTATTTCAGAAATTAAGCATGATGACAATGATAATTGATAACAACAAAGATTAACTTGTCTGTCAACAAAGATTAACTTGATGTGCTTCTACACTAAGATGTCCCTTAGTGCTAAAGATTTCATAAAATATGTATATTCCGTTTTTTATTGCTTGTCGAATGTTGTAAACATTTTTTTTTCTTTTAAGGAATATCAGTTAACGAAATCAGTAAAAAAAGTAACATTCATTAACTATTTGATTTAAAAAGATCTCAATTGTTCAACGATAAATTACCTAATGCAGGTTGTGATTGTTGTGTTAAAAGAATGATTTCGTTAATAAGAAATTTCAAGATTGTTTACAATATTGGACAAGCAAAGAAAAACTGACGTTTTATCCAAAAACTGACCGCGCCGTAAGTTGCTTAGCATCGGTATTAATACTGCCACCACTGCGCTACGATCGAGCACCTCTTCTTTATATTTTTGTATCATAATATAATCAAAATAAAACATTCAAATCACTCAATGTTAAATATGAATGTTTTCAGATTGACAATAGCAATTACTCTGTCACACTTCCAAGCGTGATCCGGATACCAGATTCGATGAGCATTGAAACAGGTGCATAACCTAAAAAAAATGTTTCTACAGAGATTTTCTATGTTTTTCGTTTGAGAATCTCAATTTTCTGTAATTCACTGTAGCAAACGTCTTTCAAGTGACTATTATCACGCGGTCACACATATTGTATTTGCACTGCCTTTAATCACTTTTTCCAGACATGAATTCACTACTTGACGCTACTTATTTTGTTTTGCTCAGCCGTGGCACGAAAAAGAACTAAATTAAAAAAAATCGGCATTATGCATACTGCGTTTCAATTGTACCTACATAAATGTTGCGGCATTTCATAAAATTCCGCCACTTTTGATTAACATTTCTATCGCCGCTTATATTATTATGCCGCGGCATGTTGAAGAAATAAGTTCTGGTTTTTGGCACACGTGTCTTATTGTTACGCTGATTATCATTATGTGGGGAGGCCTATGTTCAGCAGTTGACGTCTTTTGGCTGATAATGACGATGATGGTGTTGAGTGGTGATTATTATATTATATTCTTTCTTTATTGCACTTAAAAGATGTACAAAAAATACAAGAAGTCACAATGTGAACAAAAGTGGGCTTATCCCTAATCCCTAAAAGTGATCTCTTCCAGCCAACCCATAGGTATTTGAAATGAAATAGTTGCGGTTATCGGCAGTAATATAATGCCAAAATGAGATTATTTTTCGTTCAGTTAGTTTAAAAAATATAAACATGTTTTCTGCTTAGTAGGTACCTGGGTGACCTAGCTTTGCTGTATTTTATTTTAGACTAATAAGACTAAGGTTTTTGATAAAGGGTACCCAATAATAGTTTTTCTCGTTTAGCAGATAATGCTTAGATAGATTATTGGCGATGCGAAGATTATCCACGTCTTTAGCGGTGAAATTTAGAAGCTGTCAACTTTTTTTAGTCAGTCTTCTATAATACATTCATTACCTGCCTGCCACTAATTAAAGTTAATAGTTTTTAAGAAATGTTTGTCGTGTATACAGTTCTATTAATTACTCTTCCACCATGATCAACACAAGCCCATCACCTCTTTTCAATATACTTGTAAAAATAGAATATTTACTATGCATGAAATAAATAGTATTATTTTTTTACTCCATCGTAGTACCTATTTAACTATACATACTTGAAATCTGCCATTATAAAATGTTTTATCTAATCGATGATTTTTAGATAGATGCCGTACACCATGACACCCTTAACTAAATTCGGGATCTACTTACTTTCACCTAACGAAAACATTACATTTGTGACAACAAAAATAACTTTGTATTTCTTAGTGTTTGTATGGAAGACAAAGTTATATAATTGCGGTTGATAAAACTGTGCAATATCTCAAAAACTACTTTGGAAGCGTCTATATCTCAAACGTTAAACTATTGTTGCAAAAATCAACAAAATATTTGAGAAACAATAAATGATTTAATGAGTAGGAGTGGGAATAACTTCTTGAATTCGCCAACATAATATAACACTTTTGTTACTAATAAATAACATGTTAATTTTGACGTTATAATAATATTAGTCTTGCTGGACTGTTATGCTATTTTACTGGTACTGCAAACAGAAATGTGTTATTTTTATTACTTATCGTCGATCTGATATGTTAACGAATTACTGCAACCAAAAACCTGGCTTACTGCACTGACTTAAAACACAATTTAAAATGTCATGGAAAATGATATTTTTATAAGTTATCGTCGATCTGTTATAATATCGAATTACTGCAACCAAAAACCTGAAAAAAATCCTAACGGTTATTTTTATTAGCTCTATATAGATAGACTAACCGATAGCGGTTATGTTATCGAATTACTGCAACCAAATAACTGTCTTATTGCCATGTTTTAGAACACACTTAAAATTATATTAATTTATTTCATTTCTTAGTCGCACCGTCCACAATCATTTCTGCTTAGCCCAAAGGTATGACTGGTAGAGAATGCCATATGGCGTTAAGTCCACCATTTATACAAACTGTGGTTGTGCAATTAAGTATAAATTAATAAATGACGGTAGAAATATTGTAATACTTTCATTCAGAAATATGTTTTTTCTTTAGGAAAGAAATTATGATAATTTTTAGAAATATCTTAGTGTTCATTAGAACCAAAAACGTTAAATTTGTGACTATGTGTAAGGTTAGGAAATGACACTCAGTTCGCAAATGATAAGTTGGTAACATAAAATGTGTTACTGCGATTGGGAAGTGAAATCGGCTAAACAATGTTCTGCTAACTGACAAAGAGTAGTTAGTATTATTTTTGGAAGAAGTACTTTTTAATCGTTTTGAATGTTATTTTTGTCACGAGAATATTTAAATGTGTACTTTACGAAAACCAAAACGGATAATTTAATCTTATTTAATATCTTCATTGGTTCTAATTCGTCCAATGCGCAAATCAGACTTTATTTCTGATCTGAGTCTGGTTTTGACGTAAACGTTGTTAAATCATGGTTACCCTAAAACTATAACTAACGTCGAAAATTGAACGAGTTGTTATTTTCCTTTGGCATTTTGCAAAGCTGCGAGCGTTTATATTATATATAATTGACAACACCATTAACTTAATGAAAACAATGGAATGATAAGTACAATTTGGTGCGCCATATCCACAACGGCCACACACCGGTTTAGCCGCCGGCTCTTGCTAATCTGTAGCTGCCGGGCGGAATAATAAGATTTAAGCTGTCTACTAGAATTAAGAAATAAATATATTTTTTTATTAGAAATTATTCCAAAGAAAACTGATTTCCTTCATAGGTAACACCGGCTTAATAACAAACATGAACATGAAACATGAGTCAAAATTGCATGAATGTGAAAATCAACTCAAATATCAATACATAAAACAATACATAAATTACATAGAAGATTAATAACATTTCTGCTTGCACTGTCGAAATAATAATTCGGCGCGCGGCGTGAGACTAGCGTGGGCTCTCCTCGAGAGGTCACGCGAGCCAGCCGAGCCGTGCAACAGCCTCGCTCTGTCTCGCTCTTGCAATACCTACTAAACTAAACAATCTATCCGTACTCTTTACTCTCATAATGGGGACTGAAACAGAACTACTGAGAGAGCCGTATTGGACGGTCCTTGTGCTAGTGAACAAAAGATAAGGAGAAACTTGATTTCTGAATTACTTACAAATTGCATTTATTTAGGAAACCTACTCTACTTTTAATGATGGATGACGAAACGCGACGTTTTAATTTTTTCATTTACAAATTACACACAACAAATTACTGTCATAAAATTTAGAACATTTTAAATTATTTATTATAGTAGTTTTAGGACATCTTGTCACATATTATTTTATAATTTCTGGATTTTGTTGAAAAGAAACGAGAAAAAAGTTCAAAACACTGATACAAACAAAAACAACATTAAAAAAGAAGAACATAAAGTACTGGGATTCGAACCCGCATGTTTCAAATCCAAGGCCGCCTTACTAATCCGCTGCGCCGTCGTGTCATTAACAATAGTAGCGAAATTTACCTTTGTATTTTAGTTACATTATTTTAACCCTATTTTAGTGATACAGCCACTGTCAGCCACTACAGCAATGAGTTTAGCGCCATCTATTGAGATACTAAACACGTAGACTAGTTGCGACTAATCGACATGCTTATCCGTGAATCCAGTCTACGTAGCGCCATTTATTGACGTGCTGAACACATGAACTAATTGCGAGCAATCGACATGCTTTATTTCGTGAAATGCAACAGTCTACGTAGCGCCATCTAATCCGTGTTGTAGTATTCCAACGGGTGCCCGCAAATATTGGCCAGTTACGGCGGAACCGTTTTCTTGTATGAGATGAGGTATCTGTACTAGTAGTATTATATTATCTGTGATATAACTAAGTTTATAAGTAAGTTTAACGTAGACGTTAACGCAAAGGCGACAGACGAAGCGTGGGAGGTGCCATCAACGACGCTGATTATCATACTCGTATAGTGAACGCGTGGAGCGCATCGCCCATCGTATCTGCCGGGACTGCCGCCGTGTATTTCTGGATTGGTACCGTGCGGAAAGTTTAGTCACGATTTGTTTGATTACGGGACGCCGTCTCCAATCGACCTTCCGCACTGCGAAATAAATGGAAACTTCACGTCCTCAAACAACGAACATATACAAATACACTACCGCGGAAGCAAACCGCATTGCGAACTTGTCTCATACATTTAGAGGTCATAAAACGTTTATAGCCGAATATTTACGACCGCTTTCGTATATTGTTACTGAAGACATTTTTCTTACCGTTTATTTGTTTGATAGTTTCCTTATCCCGAAGGTCTTTGTCAGCGGCCCACACCGGCGACTCGGGCTTGTTCGATGTCCTGCGAATGAAAACTGAAATTAGAAACAAAACAGAATCGTTGTGAAAATGAAACAGCGTGGGCAAAACTACTTGATGCGAGCAAATAGCGTGTTGTTGCGACGTGAAAATAAGTGCATTTATTATGTGATTCAGAGTAGGTATGACAAATATCTCGTTGTGTGGCATTCAAGGGTCAATGCTCGCGCCAGCGGTAGCGGCAGCACCAGGAGTCCTCGGTTCAAGACCGGGTAAACGGCTGGACATACTCAACGTCATCAGCAAAATTAAACTCATTCATGTCGGACTACTACTTTAGAGATCATGAAGGGCATTTTAAATTCGTAGTAGCTAAATCATCTATGAACTTAAATGCCTGTAGACGAAATGTAAATAAGGAATCCGATGTAGTCTTTCCAGGGATATGAACATTATGAGAGTGCAAAACATACCATACATTCGTTTATAGAATATAATTTAAATATTACGTTCCTAAAATAGTTAACAGCTCTACTTCTAAATAATAAAGCGTATTTGCAATTAAACGACATAATTATAAGTTGTTTTGCTTCCCGGTTTATGATGATGACGTAATCGGCGTCACGAACCCGTGATATTCAGGACACGTTCTCAACATCTAACATCGTGCACATGGCAATATCAAATCTCAATATTAATTGTAATTGTGGGTTATTAAAACATATGATGCCATGATACGCTTTGTGTTCGCCTATTCATTGTTCAAAAGCTGACGGAATATAAATTTAGTAATACCTATATATATCATCAATTAATTTAGTTTGGTTATTGTCACTTTGATCATTCGGCCTATTTGGTATATCATGTGGGCGTGGGACATGATGATCGATAATGTACGCAGTGGTGATTAAATAAATAATTTACATTCGATTTTATTTTCCCTAGTGACATAATCACTGCGAGCTTTATTTAGTTATAAATTTTCAGGTTGTTTTATGTACCCATGCGCCTTATCTACCTGAGCATGGTCAAGCAAATGAGCGACTCTTTTGGCAAAGCCGCTTAAGTGGAGACGCCTGAAAGGCGCTGCTGCAGGCCATGTCAGCCGCTCATTCGCCTGAGTTTACTTTAGTGGACACAAAGCCTTAGACAAAGCGGCAGAAGGTATCGGAGAAGGTTGAAGTATCATTAGGGTGCATACTCACTGCCTGGCCTGCCTCGAACACCGGCGCAATTCGGCCGCGAACACGCAAAACTCGCCGAACGTGAGCGTGAGCGACTTGCGTCGAGCGCATTGTCGTGCGCATACCAGCATCTCGAACACTGCAACAAACACCGAATTTAGTATGAGGGTCATAGCTATACACATACGCATATATGATTATATATAAAAGGTATCAAAAATTATACAAATTCATTTATAAGAAATGAATGATGAATTTGGCCAAGATAAGAAAACCTTGTATTTGCTCTACAGTCTTTGACGAATAAGGGTACAGTATTCAGATATTGATAGGAACAGGATAAAATAAAATTACTTTAACTCGTCAAGTATGTGTGAACGAGACACAATAGAAATTCCATTGTTATGCGACTCTCGAGAGTCGTTTGATCCCTGACTGATTACGTAAGCCTTTTCCATATTCTAAACGTGGTGGAATAAAAAAAAAATCCAATATGAATTATCATTGCACCGTCACTGTAGGTAAAATTAGGTTGTTTGAATATCACCGTATATCATGTCAATCATTCATGAAGTCATTTCAACAAAGGGCTTTTAAGGCTTCAGAAGTCTTCCAGTTTTCTCAAGATTACATTGTTATAACCTTTATTTCATTATGTCAAATGAACATTTTGATGCCCCTAAAACTGCCGTTTGATCGAATCAGGTGTCTGTAGTTTTATTAAAGGCAGTAGTAATTACGGGTAGATTAATGTATACGAGTAGGCGCACGAGTAACAAAGACAATTAAGAAACCGCTTCACGAGTCACACACGCTAATCAACAAGTTCATAGTGAAATAAAAATAAAGAACAATAAGATAGAGCGTAGATAGCGTAGCGTAACTACGTAATAATTGTCACTTACTATGAAGATTTATGCATTGGCTTTGTAAAATATAAGGTTGAATCGAACTAGATATTGTTGTATTGTGTATTATAAGGATAAATGATATAAATTCTCTACACCGCATTGTTTAGTTGCAACAATAATTTAATTGACGTTGCAGTTAGATTGCTAGAAAACGTTAAATTTTCTGCCACGTTCCTAACAAATCATTTACTGTTCAGCCAGACCCTTTAAAAAAAATTGCAGGCAAAAAGCAGAAGGCTGTAAGTACCAGAGAAACAGACAGCAGAAAGATGAGTTTTTTTTCTCGTATTGTTTAAAGAACAAAGTGCGTGTCGATCTCAGTGGTGAACTCAGCATTGGTCATCACTCCAAGTGAGCAATGAGGTGAGATCACGCCGGGTCGCGCGGAACACCTGTCGCAATCGGCAACAATACTCGTGCTTGTACAAATATAACGGCATTGGAACACGTCCGAAACGGTGCCATTTCAAACCAATACCCACATTTGTATTACATCAATATTAGTTATTGCATAACTGTAGGAACGAAACAAATGTTACACTTGAAACAGGAAATAGTCCTGTGTGTGAATAACAAAGCGAGCTACTCCGATCTTAAATAGTTACAATAATAAAAATTATTCAAGCCCGATCATGAAGCAGTGAATTATAAGACACATACGAAGAATTAAAATGACAAAGGTTTAACTTTAATTCGCAAACCGAAATCAAATTACAAAATTAATATTTAACCATAGCTATTCTTACACTATTATAAACTGAATACCTATCAGTACATTTCAGAATAGGAATATAGCAATACCTTGCCAGAAAATGTATTACAATAAAAAATCTAAAGTTTGAAAATTTTACTACAGCTACGACTTAGTTCGTCGTAGTCGTATAAGAGATCGTTTGATAAACAATTAAACATTTATGATTGCATTGCATATTAACCGTAAAATAGTTATGTTGGTTAGGACAAAGGATATAATACAGTCAGCTTAATAATAGGAATTACGATCGAATATGACTTCATACATCCACCGGCGTCTTTGTGTCTGGCTCGCGAGCGGCGATGATGAAAAACTATTGAACGAACGAATAAACCGATGACTTGAAATATTATTCACTGATTAAGTCATAATAATTGATCTGAACTACTACTAGCAGTTAAAAGTGTAATTCAGAAATTTCAGAAATAGCAATCATACTCAAAGCTACTAGTTACATTATTAATAATTTTACTGCTGATTTCTTTTGTAGCTCTCTCTGTGTAGGTCGTAACGAAATCACTGTGGAGTGTGGATACTGATGCTGATGGGATATCACTTTTCATTGAGTTAAAATTACAGACCATAAACAGGTATAGAAAACACACCCTAATAAACGGCACTAACCATAAAGTGTATAATGAATGTTAGCGGTTATTAACTGAATGATCCGTGGGTCGAATGCAGGCGCGCGATTTACGAGCGGTAAATAAACAAAGAGGCGTAACCTACGCAGGGGCCTGTAAATTGTTTTATATGACAGGGAGCAATCGGCCAATGTATTGGGCTTTTGAGATACAATCGCCGCTTCATTGACCGTCTATGTCAGAAACAATTTGTAGGTCAATCAGAGTCAACTTCATTCATCTAAGTTAACTTTTACAATTTCATCTGCTTACTGCAGTATCACGTTTTAAGTTTCCAACCTTTTTACTAGAATTGTAACTTAAAATTGACTTTTTTGTCAAACCCAATCATAAGCCTTTACTTTTATTAGATAAAAGATGATCTATTATGTAGATTTCCGACTTCCACGCTGCCACGTTTGTTTACAATTTCACAGATACTGCGTATCACACAGATAGGTGGGTTTATTATTACTCATCCGTCAAAAACGAGTTACAAGCAAAATACCCTAGTTTGTTTTAAGATATGATAATCAACATCTTCAATCAAACGTAGTATGTTATTAGAGGCAGTTTACTGTTGTTTCGTAGATCATAGATAACGTACAAAACGCAATAAATTGTTATCTGTGCAATGCAACAGTCAGATGCAAGTATGATTGCTATTAGCCAGAAGTAATTTACGACATGCGGAACCAGCGGGTAATTTTTAATAGCATATTGACATACTGTTGATTCAGCCTGATTGGTGACGATGACGTAAGCTTGTTATCGTTCATTCAATCGAATGAGGCATTCATCAAGCCCCTTCGAATAAGTGTGCAAGATTCAAAGAGATTAATCCCAGGAGGCGTACTACGAAAAACGAAATCCGTCAATACGATTATCGTATTGCGGATACGAACTATTTTGTAGGAAGGATTGCATACAAAAAATGCTTCGGATCCGCAAAACGATGATCGTATTGACGGATTTCGTTTTTCGCAGTAGGCCGTCAGATGAGCATTCGTATGCTATGCAAGGACAGAAAACTCGATTGAAACGAAGTACCTATGTTAAATTAATTAATTTATAAGACAATTAATGAGTGAGCATTCATGATAAAAACAAATCAGTGGCTTTAAACCTCAACTTTATAGATAACGATAGCGAAGTTGCGACACATTATCTAACTACACAAAAGTCTACAAAGGTTTACATAAAGAAGAGCGTGATACGAATATCATGCATGAAGCACTGAGCCAATGAAGTTGTTAGAAATGAAAGCATTTCACAATAAGAGGTACCTTCCAGCTACCTACTTATCACATTTATGTTTTGACACTATCATGTCATGATTAAAGATCACGTTCACAACACAACCCACCTATGTAGGTCTAAGTAGGTAGGTTGTTTCTACAATGCCTGCATAATATTTACTTCCTATTATGAAAAAATATATTTGCTGGAAGATTACTATGGACGATACTCAAAAATAAGCATACAAATCAAAGTTATAAAAATACAACACTTAAGTATATTAAAATGTTAGAAACAAATTTTTCGGAAGTCCTATGTGAATTTTGAAGTCACGACAAGTTCGTATTATGACGACACATACTCACACGTTGTACGAAAAGATGTACTGTACGAATAAAACCTATATCGGATGATTTAACGCATCACGTCCACAAAAACACTGACAAAAACGTTCGTTATCGTGAGCTTACATCATGGTTCGATAAAATGCGCGTACCCGCAATGTCTCTCTCTATCAAATACCAACAACTAAGTACGTTATAAAGTTATTGTCTCATAGCAAGCTATGTGTGGAAGATTTTGAAATATTTGCAGAATAAATAACACTTCAAACAAAAAGTGTGTTCTAGATTGTGGGTAGGGACATAAACAACTCAAGGATTGTATTGTTGTAAGTTTACTGTATGTACTAGGTACTTTAATAGTATTGAATACTAAAGTTAAAGCTGCTCTAGATTAGCTACCTACTTAATTACCTTAATAACTTTTAGTTACAGATATTGCATTTTCAGTTGCGCTCGAGTATTACCTCACTCGCGTTTAGTATGAACAGAGTGCTAGCTTATACTATTCCTAACCGGCGGAGGTCTCTACCATTAATATGGTTTCAAATGTTAGCAATGCAGTTCTTATTTAGGCTCGCATAAACAAGGTCTCAACAAAAAGCAGATAGTGAAATGCATGTCCTCACCCTGTGTCTTAGTAGGGTAGAGTTCTATGTCGTTGAAGAGGCTTTGAATGCGGTCGGCGGGCGCCGGCTGGTCGGGAGGACCCACACGGCAGCTCCAGGCGCTCGCCACCTCCCTGTGGACAATGACAAAACTAATTTTAAAAACATATTTATAAGTATAATGTTAAAATTTACTTTCTTCATTGTGTCGATAAATACTAATTTTATAGGTACAGAGATAAAGATTAATGAAGATATTTTAAGGTATAACACTGAAATCACTGAAACTATTATGAAAACTATTTCACAGTATTTATTTCAATAACGTAGTTTCAGAGATCATGAATATATGTATCTGTAACGGTAATAGGATATATCACTCCAGTTTAAAACTAACATTTAAAAATAAAAAAATGTTAAATAAAGATTGGGAGGATACAGTATCAGTAAGTTTATTCTTATATCGTCTACGACTATGAATATAATTTACTATTTGTTTTCAAACTTATGCAAAAGCAGTTAGTAGAAACATGAATGAGGTAGTCATAGCCACACATTTGTATAACTTAAAGTTTCAAAGATGCAAATCCTTTAAAAAAAAAAATCGATGCGAAAAACAGTTACAGATGAAAGGACATTTACAAAGCTGGACAGTTGAATAACTTGACCTTTAAAATAAGACTTTCAACTTACATAGGCCTATTATACACAGATGTGAAACTAATACGAAAGCGAGCCATTTGAATCACTGTCTCAGATAAAACGTAACGTTAGGCATGAAGTCCAGACACAACTGAAATGGAAAGATATGATGTCTGCCCTTTAAATATTAGTAAAACATATAGGTGCACCGATTAGGTGTCGTGTCGTCGGTCGTACAAGTGTCGTGGTCGTGCGTGCGACGCTAGCATGCGTGAAGTATGCGGCGCACGGTGATCAATTTCCGACTTTTAGGTGTACAAAATTCAAAAATCTTAATGCGAGGAAAGTTAACAAAAACATACACAATATTAAGAATGAAACCTCCTACATATAATACTATATTAAGAGAGGCATACGTCAATTGGTTGTTGAGCAATTAAATATCAAAGTCATCACACAAGTCGATTTTATTGTTTACCTGTATTTTCAGAGCGTTTTACGCGCGCAATTAATTGAATCGTGTGTGAAAACCATTTTGATTTGGAACAAAACAAAAATTGTGCTTATAGTCGAAGGTATTAACAATTATTTGAAGTGGTTTTACTTAGGTTTGTGTGATTTTAATAGACCGAAAAAAAATCGAATAAGGAGCGTGAAGATTTTGACCGGATTTTTAAACTTTGAAGTAACATATGTTTCAAGAAACAATTAGGCACAAGGGCTCATTATAATAGCTGAATAGTGTTGACCTTTGGCTTTCAGGAAATGCCATTTTCTTCACTACCTATCACCCCCTGTGGAACAAACTCATACGATTTTTCAGGCAGGGACGCAGAAATAAAAAAATGAGATTTAGCTAAAGTGTTGAAATTAATCTCTCTAATTATTTTTTTTACAACCAGGTCGAATGGTATTATTCTAACAATATATTAAAGAAGTCATTCCAGTGGAAAATATGACAAATAGTCATATGAACAGTATTTTTAACGTAATACACACATTTTTCTCTTTAGCCTTAGGATTCTGAATAGTGTAAGGCTACTAAGGTAAGGTAAGGTAGGACGTTATGAAATTGTATAAAAAATATCAGGATCGACTTTTGAAATGCAAAACTTTCACTAGAAACAACAATGAGGTGCCAATTCCTCCACAACTAAGACCTAGGGGCCGAACCCGCAAATCGTTTCCCGAGCTGTGTAGTAAAACAAAACCTAGGGGGTTAAATGACGATGTTGGCTTGACAAAACTCTACTCATTATGCCGAACCTCAGTTCTAGCCTCCTAGAGATAAATAACCATTTACTACTAAATTACATACCATAATAGAAGAAGATAAGAAGAAATAAAATTGCTTAATGTTTGATTAAATTTCTTCTAAATCCAAATCAAAAATGACTGTTTCCAGCATCTGAAAACAGCATGAAAGCGATCGCTCATAGATATCAAGAGTGTCTGAGTTATTCTAATTGACTTATGTAATTGTTTCGAGCAAAAAAGTAATTCGTCTTTTTTGAAAGGTAGAATATTGCATCAAGTTTATTTTAACAATAAGTCATGGGCTGGTATCACATTATTATGTCACTTTACATATACAAAATAAGTTAATATTGTATTATATAAATTAATATGCACTAGAAAAATAAAAAAACCTCAAAAATATTTTTCTACACTTAAAACTCGAAAATTGATCACTGTGCGGCGGCTGTCTAGCCTGTCTACATAATTTATCGACTATAATGCCGTCTGATCAATGGTGTATAATACTTTGATTAATTTTGCGAATATAAAAGCGCATAAAAACGACAGTAAGTCCAATGAAAGGTTATGGTAAAGCTTAAGAGGATCCTGTGCAGGCGTAGCGAAGCGCGAGTTTTCATACATTTCGAACGCCAACGGTGAAATATGCTTGCGTGGGAAAACGTTTTCCTACCCGTAAACCTTTATGGAATGAGACAAATTTGATTTCATTCGTTTTCATTCATCCTGAACTACGCTTGTACGTCTTCGATTTTTTGTATAAAGGCTTGATTAGTTAAAAATGGACGAAATTCTGAAGATAATTTTTAGTAAAAAAAGTGAATGTTTAGGTTCTTATATTTTCTCAAACATACAATATTTAAAGATAACAAAAACGAGCATAGTTTTTCAAAATATCTCTAACATGTAAAAAAAATTAGACAACGATTAAGGGGTGGAAAACGTTTTCACTTTTCGTATGGAAGCTTGCGCGCCCACACTCCTCTTAATGAAATTAGGTTAACTTAAGGTAAGAGCTCTTCTTAGAGGTGGGTAAAGTTTGTACAAAACAAAAAAGCAAATGTCTATTTCTATGTCTAGACTGAAAAATAATAAAAGCTGCTTCTTTATACTCCCAATAATGGGAAAAATCTTTTTCAATGTCAATTTATCACCAAACTTCTGTTATAAGTAAAAAAATATTAAAAATATTCTTTTTTTACTTTTTACAAATTCATTCAAGTGCACTTATTCTCGTAATTATTGTCAAAACAAAAATAGAATAACTTATAGTTGAGAGACAGTTAAGTTAGAGATTAGTACTAGTTACTAGAACATTTTGAAGAACGATGGATTTAACATTTCAGCTTGTTTTAGAATTTGAATTAACTTTACAAACTACTAAAACAGTTTCAGTGTTTAGAGAACCAATACATTTTGGGAAAGTAATCAGAACAGAAGACCATCAAAACCGAACATTTAATGCGTGAGAAAGTCTACGAGTGAAAAAAATCAATATTTATTTTCATATGACACTTGACTGGAATTTGCAGACATGCATTTCCGGACGTGGCTAGACTAAATACACCTACCGGCAGACGCTATCGGGTTACGGCGCGAACAGAATGCTACCTGTGAATGGGCCATATTCTCACGTGAATGGACGTTTCGCTTATCAAATTACATATGGAGAATACCAAACGTAACATATGCCTCGTATTTTAACATGAGTAATTGTTATTTGGTGTGTAAGACGACTAATTCATTGAACTTGTTTATGTTGATCTTCTTATTCATGAACAAACTGGGTTAAACATGCGTAGATAACAGGTGACGGTAAATTGGGCCAAGAAAACTAATGATTGTTCGTGTTTACTATTGTTATAGTTATGGAGAAAAGATTGCTAGTGCTCAGTAATTTTGATGTGAGCGAATACAATCGGCTTATCCATATTTTAATTATTATAGGGTTTATAATAGAGTCATGCGAAGCACATCCCACCTAACCCATATTATTTAGCGACGAACCTTAAATAGAACCTTGGGGCACACCCCCTTTTAGAACAAGTAGAACTTAAATAAGACATCATATAAACCTTAAATTATATCACTTATTTGTAGTATTATCAACTTTGCATCATAAAACTTTCCAGACTTAAAGAAATTGCCTATTTCCTACATCGTCCCTTTTCGGATGTGTTTTTCCAATTAGCCTAGACGGAAAACATATATCAGTACAGTATATACTTATTGATAGTTTATTTTTGTTTTTATAGTGTTTTGTCACCATACAAACTTAATAATATAAATTGCATTTGTAAAACACATTCGGCACGTTCAACACACAACACATTCACTGTTGGCTTTTTATAAGTGCAACTTATATACTTATTGAGTTGGTATTTAGAATTATCTTACATATTGACGTTTCAATAACAACAACTACACTCAGTTATCTACTTTGGTAGGTAGGATTATAGTGTTCTTAAAGTAAATAGTTATGTCCTTTTGATGACATGTACGAAATTTCCTGCAAAAAGACATCAACGAGCTACTTTTATAGCACGAAAACGAACTTCATCTGCGACCAACTTTAAAATTAATTCAATGACTTGTAAGTAGTAGAAAAGCTTTCTTACCGACATCTATCATTACTTGTACTGTATCCGAATTGTATGCAATCACATTCACGAAAAGTGTTAGCCTTTACACAAAACTTCAAAACACAATTGTGGCATATTATTATAATACACATAGTTATTAGTTTCATCACTTTTAATAGCTTAGTCATTCGATAGGACAAGTGGTTCTCAGCGAACCCACTGAAATGCACTGAGTCAATAAGCTAGCGAAAAACGATAAATAGCTTTTTGTCATGAAGTATAGTACGTTTAATACAACATGTGGTTAAATAAGGAATGACGTGTGTCAGGAGACAGGGCATTCAGACATGACCCGCATGATAACCTAACGGGCGCCAGTAAGCACTCAATCATCACAGAAAAACTACTTGTTTAATATCACAAACAAGCGGAATCGACAGTTAATGTATAAATTAAATTGAATATTTATTTTGTGGCAACAGAATGATGGATCTGTTTGAATTAATTGATCATAGAGAGAACGATCGCCTCAAAACCAAACGAAAAACTTCTAGTCACACTACGATGTTGATCCATTTCTCATATTAGTAGATATGGCATAAATAATATTCTTACATAGTATATCTTCAGAGAAGTTTATTGATTAGTAAAAAAATGGTGAGTAGGAACGAATATTCTGCGGCGTAACTAAGGCGTAATATAGGTGCCTAATGTTATTGTTTTTATGGTTCGCCAAGGCTATAATCTACACTGATCGATACAAGTAAAGTTCGAACTCGTGACTCATTGATCAAAATAATATGATGTTCTATTTCACGATAGTAGAGGTTTGATAGGATAAATAAATAGTCATAAAAGGAAGTATTTCACTTGCAAATCAATTTAATTTCTAGAAATAAGATCAAGTTTTTCAACGACGGTTACTCACAATCAAAATTGGAAAAACAGCTTTCAGTTTAGCTTTTGGTGGTTCCCAATTCCCACGTAAAAACATTAGACATTTTCTAATTAATGTTAGTCACCACAGTAATGTCGGTTAGGCCCTACAAGAAACGATTAATGACTAACACAAAAATATATTTTTCAACTGTTGTTGTAATATTCTTGGAAAGCAATTCATGTTTATCTCACTATACCATCGGTATCATTCAAATGCTGATGATTTTGTGTAAATTACCGATGATGAGTCTCAGACCGCTTTAGATGTCAATGATTCAGGTATGTTTAGTTATTATGGCGTTTTATTTCAGCCAGATCATCCGGAAGACAACAAGTTCTGTCTTTCTGTTCAACGTCATACATTACGATTACTAACGCTTTATTTCTGCCCTTATGACTGTTGATAGCGAACATTTCCTTATGTGGTGACATAAAGAATGAATTGTTTTATTCCTACTTTAATATTTATTATGAAATAAATAAATAACATAGTGAAAAGTATGCATCTACCGTGGATATTGACTAGACTAGGAATAAGCCTTGCTAGAATTTAGAAGTTTAGGTTGCATTTCAGTATATTAACGCACCTAAATACCTATATTCTAAACTAGATAATTAGTGCTAGTTCGGACTTCAAGCGCAGAGTGTATTAATCACCTAGTCGACGCGACTGCTACTACTTTAAGTTAGTTTAGAACCATTTGTATTTAGTTTTTTTTTTCAGATGTTAACGTAAGCGAATGCCGAGCAAAAAACGAATATGTAGTAGTAAAGGAGATAATAACCATACCGTAAAACAAATATCAATAGTAAAATTACAAACGCGTGCGACCCGGCTGTCGAGCGTCTACAAAAATATACCATGACATCATGGTGTGCGAGTGAGAAACACGCCTTCCCACTCGCTCTGGGCACGCTTATAAATACTCGAGTGCATTTACTTCATTCGTGTTCGATTAAGTCTGGTGTACTGGCAAAGCCTGTTTGTCCCTTCAGGTCGACCCCGTAGCGGCGACCAAAGGAATGAACGACCTTTACATTCTCGTTGCTTCTTTACAAACTTGAGCAGTCTCTTCTAAAGGCTAAATGTCTTGCCGAGCGCGACCCTTCGGCCATCGTAATATAAATGTCACACAGCAGGGCATCATAGGTAGGTACTTTTAGAAACGGATCGATTTTGTTTTATACCGTGCGAGCTATTGACTTATTTATTAAAACTTGGTGTCAGACTTTAGAATCGATTATAAATAAAATATTGGACTTGTGATATCGGCAGTAAGTTTTGACATTGAATATCAAAACATTTGGAGCGCGAACATACATATATCATCTAATGCCAACCGTGTCCCTGATCTAAATTAGGCAACTCCACTTCCGCGTTGATAACGGTGTTCAAGAATAAATACAATAATATTTTCAAAAAATTTAAACAACAGATACTACACTCACATTAAAAATGCTCCGACTTTTTAATCCCTATGTTTTCTTCTTTATTACCAACTGCCTGGTGTATTATTTACGAGACTATAAAATGCAATGCTACGGTGAGAAATACAACTAGAAAATCAGCTGTTAGTAATGGTAATGTGAAAGTTGGATCAAATACAAATTATCTAGCTAGGCACTTTATTTGAATGTGTAGCGTGTGAGCGACGACGACGACTCTACATCATCAAGATAATCAATGAATTGTTCTAGCTGCAGAATTTTGATCTAGTAATATGAATGAGTCAGTTCAATAACACAGCATGTATTTATTCTGCAATCTTATTCAAAGGATTGACCCAAGTTATTATTAAAGACAGAAAACTTCATAAAGCCTTTATGTGAGTGAGCTTTTAGCAGTGACGTCAAGTATAAAGTTGTTGACCTGTGAGCAAGTCATCGTGTACTTAAATCACCTGTGGATTCAACGCCACTCCAAAATGTTTAAAATGTATTTAATTAGTCACTTAGTTTAGAAGAATTTGACTAATTGGCGGTGACCTCATGTCCCTTTTACATTTACTGACTTAACCAGGAAGAAACATTTTTACGACTACGATTTGTAGATGTGTTTTCCTAGGAATTTTGATGCGTAGTTAAAATATTCGGGAGGAAGAGATTACCAAAACATAACATAACAAAGATACAAAAGTAAAGTACATAAAGTACAATAAAATAGCGCGCATTAAAATCAACAATTGATATAGCGACGTAATTAGCGACATCACCTCCAACCGGGGAGCTGGGTAAACAAGTCTCCATGATGTCATGCTGGTGTTGTTGACCCACCGATACATGAGCGACTGCCGCTCATTTCCGACTGCCAGCTGCTGCGTTGCAAAACATAAAAAAATTTGACATCTCTAATTTAGTGCAGCCAGCTTTGTTTGGAGGATCGGATATTTGGAATTAGTCATGATAATCCAACAGACAAATCATATTTTTTTTACGAAATTATCACCACGTTTTGTTGACTTTCATTAAAAGTATCGTTTGTCTTATATCTAAACTCATTCTTAATGTGGATACAAGTGTGAGAAAAAGCTTTAATAAATAAGAAAAAAATAGCTTACCTAGCCAGGGTTCCTTTTAATTTCACCGGCACATTCGTCCTATTGTGTGCCTGTGCCTCGATGACATCATATTGGACAGGTTGCGGTTGTTCGACCGCCATGGCCTGTTGGACCGAGTCGCAAATGAGAGGTTCCATGCGGCAAGAGATGGGCGCACGTTTTGGGGGAGTCGCCCGAGGGTAAGTGTGGTGGCGCGTGGTACTCGGAGCCACCACCTCGGGTCGCCGCTGTTTCGGCAGTGTTCTAGCGCACAAAGCGCTGGCAGCATTCTTAAAATGAGCTGTGAATCTGTTATTACTCGCAGTACTCAGTATAGCACTTTCCATCGTCACTCCCGATCGACACTTCACTCAGTGTATATTTGATTCCATGGTTGTATTGTCACCACACTTATCAACTTTGGAACACCATCATCCGTGTCAGCTAGTGACACTATTCAAATCCATCAGCTAATTCTTTCGAGGACTTTATAATTGCTACTACAGTATTTTTCGTTCACTTTAATTACCACTATGAAACTATTCACAGCTAAACTGTACATGTTCTGATCCAGCCCTAGCTTTTTGAACAAAATAGAAGGGTAAGTTATATTTGAGTACTACACAGGTGATAAAAGACTAGTACCAATCCTTAAAAATAACGATTTATATTCGTAGAATTTTTTTTATATTACTACTTACTAGACTACTTAATACACTTTTATCTTTAAATTTTATTGTTAAGATTTCTCTTTGTGACAATTTATTTTGTACATTTATTTGAGAACTTACTTAACAGTCGCCAATTCTGTTTAAAATTCTTGTGCTATCGTCTTAGAATCCTTTTTGAATTTAAAATAGATATCTGCCTAAGAATACTCTGCAAGTCATCACGGAATACGTCATCATCTTAAATAATTATTAACTACTAACTACTATATTGGAGGTGGAGGTTGCCAGCAAATTGATACACTTAAAAGGCATGATAATTATCCGATTATGCTCAAGACCTAGTTCGTTTAAATTGTTCGTAATGGGTGGATATGTATTGGATATGATAGATAAAGGATAACAAGAGCAAATTACTACTATGTTCACTGAAATAGTATTAGTCGCGGTCTAGTTGCTAAGATATGGCCGACTGCATTGCGGCAAAGATTTCGTGCAGGCACAGCTGGTCTGTTGGCAATGCAGTGTTCTAACTAACATATTCAACCTACATTTAAAACTTCGCTTATTTATTACATTAGAAACTGTAGAAGTTTTAGTTCGCTTTACATTGGTTGGTAATTACAAACCAAATACAAAAAAAATCTGGTTTCAAAGATGTTTAGTTAGTTTTTGCATGTGGTGACTGAGTCACTGATTTGTTTAATTACTTTTAATTCGATTAAACATGGTGTCAATTTCACACTTAATAACTATGGTTTTGGGTATCACGCTTGCGTGAGGTGATTAGTTTCGTTCCGTGCGTGTTCCTCGTTATTAGCTGCGAGGATCAGAGTGGCCGGCGCGGGCGCAGGCTTGCGGAAGGCTTCGCGCGGCGGGGCGGCCGTGTAGGCGCTCTGACATCACCGCCGGAGCCAGCGCGAACTTACATCACCGCCTGATGTTAGGGTTGTCTCCGTATTAATCGAACGTTTTTATATGGCAACTTCTTAGATTTACTAAAAAGTCAACTTTAAAGAAATTTGACCATTAAAACTGAAGTAAGGGCCTTGCCTTTTGCATTGCCTGTTTTTTCAATATAAATTTACGTTTATGTTTTGTTACTTGCTTCAACACAAAACACTTTCGGTCTTTTCAAAAACTACCTAAGTCTTATCATATTTTTTGCTAGGGCTAGCTTATCCAACCCATCCTGATATACTACTAAATACACCGGTTTGACCTGGTGAATAAAACGGTTAACCCGATCTAAACATTAAACGGACAACCCATAGAATTTTGGCCAAATCAAGACGTAGCAGCCCTAGCAGCCTCCCACTAAACCGCCTGCGACCCCTCGCTCCATTATCGACAGGCGATCGCCGCGCGCGCATAACGAGCCATACTTTCAAACACCACCTAATTATTACCGCCCAATTACACAGGTCGCTCTAATTGAACCTATTCCTCAATTAAGTAAGCTAAAAGCTTTTTTGTTACGACCATTACTAAGATTTTGGCGATTTAGACGTCTCGATAGCGTCTACTTCTTGGGTATCCATATTTTTCAAGGCATTAAATCCAAATATTGCGATTGTTGTTACTTCATTTTGGTTAAAAACATTCAAACGTTTAATATAACTCAATTAACTGTTAATTGAGTTATATTAAACGTTTAGTAACTATGAACAGGATATATTGATGAGAACAAAATAAAGATGACGTTACCTACCCAATTTGTTGATGGTGACACACTCGATTTAGGATAAGGAGTGTTTATTTCTAATATGCTGATAGATAATCAAATAGCTATTTTTGAGAATACTGAATGACATAATTGCCCAACTTTCAAAAGTTCGAAGGAAAATTATCTCAAAGAGTGTGCTGTTTGATTTAAATGTACCTACGTACAGTTAGAAAAACTCTATAATTTTATATGTATGAATTCGTGAATAACAAGGTTTTCCGAGTATGTTTTTCAAAAGGATAATATTACGCGTTATTAAAGTGGATGTTTATGTTCAAGGCTAATCGCCCACGTCCAGAGCCTTTTTAACCGATTTCACGACAATGAATTAATAGACAATTGCCTAAATTGACATAGCCTTCATTAAGAGGAGAATAATTAAAACGAATCGAACGGCATCTTCCTTGACAGCGTAACATTCAAGTGATGATAACAGAACGCGTGTAGCTACATAATATATCAGTAAAAGAGACATGAATGAGTCCACCTTTGTGAAAAATAACATTCGTTAAAGATTACAATGGGCTTATCCATGTATCAAATCACGGCTAACGAGCCAATTCCGGAGTTTCGCTGAAGCAAAAAGCGCGTTGTGTTGTGTCCCACATTTCCCACGGCAATGATGTCAAATTGGTTTATCAATCACGGCGGGACGGATGCGAGCAGTGTCGGCGGCCTGAAGCGTGGGCGGTGTATACCAAGCCGTTCAGTTCATGACGAGATGCTAATCACAAATGTGCTGTGCAATTTAATACTAAAATGAGTTCTCGAGATCCATTAAATACCTCTACCGTTCTCAGAAATGAAACATCCGAACGCGAAATGCATTAACGCTGTTGTGACGAGGCAGAATCTAAGCTGGCTGTACAAGATGATTACCGTTAGATGTTAACACTTTCAACAACCGATATAATAGCGGGGCCAATTTTAACTGAACTTCGAGAATGTGGACGCGGATGTAGTTGATATTTTAAGAACGTTTGTAAGTAAAGGAGACGTAGTTGTATTCATTGCCCGTTAACAATAGAGGCGCGAGGTCAGGCTTTGTGCCACATCGATTGTATTCTCCTCTAGAACGAGTTTAAGATATCCTCGCAATTGCAATAATGTCATCATCACAGAGGCGACGAAACCATTCCGCTTTGATTGTATTTTAAATTGTATAATAATGCTGCAGGATAGAGCCACTTCTCTTTCTTTCTTATTATAAGTATACGGTTCTAAATCAATTTTCCTATTAATGAATAAGGATGTTCCTTTTGCATTACATAAATATTTTAACTTTTCCTTATTTTTGGTATACGATACATGGTGTTACGACAATACGAGTACATGGTGTTCTTTAGGAATTGTGAAAGCTATTACGGACGAATCAATTAATTTAACACTAATTTATGTCATATTGACGAAAAATTCATATCTAGACATAACATGCATTGTTAAAAATGTTTTCAATTGCCAACTATTTCAAAGAAATATCAGATCAGACAAAATATCTCAATATTTTGAAATTACTGATAGCAGATGATGACGAATAGCAAGCCCTATCAGCCCAAGCAGATACGGGTAAATTGATGGATTCGATATGGATAATAGATACTATTTACAAATTTTATGTTCGAAGTGAAGATAGCACACATAACGTCAAACAGACCTACGTGACTATATCAGGCATTAGTAGATATTCAATGAATTTAATTATTTTAACATACATATTTTAACAATTTACTTGTTTGTATTATTATTATTACCTACTTGAAGCAAGGTTGACAGGCTGCCTGGTATTTCGTAAAAAGCTAATGAGTAACGGAACATATTATTCATCGACTAACGTTTGTTTGAAATATCTACAAAGCTATTGAAAAAATAAGCACAAAGGCTGACATGAACATAAAACAACGAACATGAAACTTTATGCTTTATTTCACTGAATAGATAAATAGACAAATAATACCTTATTAATCTATTCAGTGCTTTATTTAGCTTGCACCCATATGCGATGATTACCCACGTGCTATAACTATGACCGAATATGACGTGTGAACATTTTTAACGAGGCGAGGTAGTTATAAACGTTGAACCCTAGAAAATAGGCAAACTAAGAATTCACAAACATTAACGTAGTTCACAAGTGTATTTCTACATGTCGGGCTTAGACTACGAGAGTACTATTCAAATGACTATTAATTGAAATGTTTGCATGTATGCGTTACAGGACGAATGTCAACGAAATAAATCACCGTCGGACATAAATCTAGGCAGTTTTGTGAACAACTCGCATTGAGTTGGTCATTCAACTCAAATTTGTAGTGTGATAAAGTGTAATTGGATCATTCGCTCGTGTGAAGTTGTCGTACGATTCATTGCGCGACCTCTGCTCAAATTGTACCTCTTTCATATATTCCTCCTGTTTCTGTTTATTTGCTATTTTCAGAATGCGAATAATAACGCTACCAGTTTTTCTTTTTACTTTACGTGGAAATATAAAATCAACCACCCAACGTAGAAGTGATGATTGGGTTGGTTGGGATATGTAGAGACTACTAATAATTCTGTTGTGAGAGTATGTAGTAGGTATTTATATTTTCTTTATTAACCTGCTACAGTAACATTGTAAACTTGTTGAATTCCCTTCTCATTATTTATTGTTCGAACCTATGTTAAGTATATCATTTTGAAGAGTTAATCTTGGGCAGGTAGAGTTAATTGATTTTACTGTCAAATATTAATTCGTTACAATTCCTTCTATAAGATTAAATAAGCTTTAGTAAATCCATATAGATGAATACGGGATAAATGAGTAGGTAGGTAGATGTGATTATTTTTTAGTAGTATGTTAGAGAAAAGATAAATAAATAAAATAAAAAGTAATTTTGGGACTGTCTGTACACATAAGCAACCAGTATTCATGTAAAATTAAAAAGTTATACCGGCCATCCACAAAAAAAACATTTTTAACAAATATTAAAACAACATAATATGTTGTTATAATGATAGACATAGATTTATAGGCAAATATAGGCAGTACAGGCCCACAAACAAAGTAGGTATGTATACTAAATATTAGTTAGTTTACTACGCGAAACGGAAACAACAACGTTGTTTAAGACAGGGTTCGTTCGTGTTGTACCTGGTGGTGACGTAACATCATAACCGATAATCTGACTAATGTAATAAATGATTAAAATAACGAAAGATCGATAAAACAATTATACATTCTTCAGCCTGTAATAAATATGTATGTATTAACTTTCGTCCATGCGCGTCACAAGACCGCCATTACTCGTATCGTACGTAACGTAGATCATCTAAAAAATTTCAGAAGGTACGTAGTAACCTAGCAGCTTTCAGTTCAATAAATAAACATACACTACATTTTACGGCAGCAGCAAAAAACCTAAGATCATCACGTCCTTGGTGAATTGCCAACTAAAAGCTTCACCGCAACACAAGTGACCAATTGAAACGAAGATGATAACATAAAAAAATATAAATCAAATAGGATCCAGCATTACGAATTAACACCTATACGCAAAACGAAACATCGTCAATGTATGGATTGGTACGAAAACGAACAGAAAGACCTACATTTTATACCTTGTTTTATTCACCTGTGTAGAACTCAAATACTGCTTTTCACCAATGTACGATATTAATTTTGCTTCACACAACGTCACTGTGGATATAATGTCATGTTTTTTAAAAAACTAACGAAACGATAAAGTTTTGATCGTGGCCACACGTGAACCATTCATGAGAGCTGTTCGCGCAGCACTGGTGACCGGCGAACGATAGTGAGCGCCCGACCCTATTGCCGCTACCACGAGACTATTTATCAATTCACACTACACAATTCAGTCGCAAAGCTGTTTGTTTTCTGTTGCTTTAACGCCTTCAAACTTACGAAACCGAGTACGACCCTGGCAAAACTAACAATAATCGTAGACTTGAATGTCTTCCAAACATGAGATATGCAGTTAAAAAACATAAGTACAGCTTTGAATTGTTAAGTTGCTGTATGACATTTAACTTCGCAGTTCACATAGTAAGAGCAAGCGCTGTTGCCTGGCTGCTGATAAGAGCACACATCTACGAGTATCAGCAGTTCAGTACATATTGTATGCATTTTACTTTCTTTGTATGTTTGGGTATTTGATAAACAAACTTTTTATACTCCTCCTGTCTTATAAAATCTAGTAATTTCAGTAAGTACGTAAAGAACAATATTAAATTTTACCGCCTGATTCGCTTGTAAACGTTACTTCTTGCATTAACATCAAATTACCGATATTTTAAAGAAATTATTCAAACCCTTTTCACTGAAATTTTACCCCTTTAACCTTTTACCTTTTTTAACTGAAAAGCATTCAAGACGCTATAGTTAAATAACTTGCATGATCAAGATCATTATAACACATTTTAATTATATGTATTTATCAACCAATTTAAACACAAAAAGAGGGCTACGAAATAATTGGAATGCTGTTATTGTTATATCTCGACAGTGGAAGCCTAAACAATCTTCTCGAAGCCTTAAAACCTCAAATTAGTCTATTGTAAATTAATTATTTATGGCGTACTTGGCACGCGCATGCATGTCAAAGGAGATTAACAAAGATTTGATCGACATTACATTGGCAAAGAACGATCAGACGCTTTGTTTACAACTCGACAAGCTTGCCAACAATGCCCACATAAACAAAGCATCCAATTTTTATTGGTTGCGATGAATGGAAGGATAGATAGAATATGCTGAAGGATTAAATACTACTAAATATCAAGCTGGGTAGCTACTGATCAATGCAACTTGAGCAGAACAATAATTAATTTAAGAGGTGTCGCGGACTCATGTAAGCCACCTAAGCTAAAAGATCATGCATGGTAGACTAGCTAAAAGACGGCAGTGCCACCATGATATCATCACTTGCTGATTCTGAATTCTATCTCTGTTTTTGCAATTCTACTCTCTTGGCAAGCTTATCAGATCAAGCGAAGATAATACTAATAAGAAGCGACAGCCAAATGTTAATGGATGCCTTAATCTCTATGAATGACTTTTGTGGCGTCTATATACAAAAGGTGGAAATTTAGATGGAAATAATGAGAAATCCGACAAAGTATCGGATAAATCACAACAACAGTTGTAACTTAATTGCTTGTGCCAAAGCCACAGCTCAATGCAAACAATTTGCAACTACTTTGGTAACCTGTATTCGTTGAGGGATATTGCTTAGTGAACACTTTGACTTAAATAAAGTATGTAGGTAAAATACATCATATCCGTTGGCGAACAATGACCAAAATAAAGTTGATGGCGGGGGAGCGTGCTGTGATATTTTGGCAAGTTGGCCGGTGCGTGTCGCGAGCGCCCGATGGCATCATCGCCGTGGAGGATCGTGACGTCACCGCGCCTTTTCCAAACGTGGCCGCCAGACGAAAATAGTCCCCTCCCCGCGAACCGCGGCCCCTCGCACCGTCACCGCCGGAATTAGCGAGCCGAACGGTCGACACCAGAACCAGAACAGCACAGATGTTGAGTTGGCGCCTGCGACTTAGGAAAATTGCTTCAACAAAGCCTTCCGATATTGCAAAGATATCAACAGAATCCCTTGTTTTTGTGCAGTTTCTTTTTAAAACACAAAAGACGATTTGTAAAATTTATTGATGTTTTAGTGAATAATTTTACATAATTTTGAAAAACTAACATCACCTAACCACTGACCTAGCTATTTAAAATTCCACCTGATTGCGTCAAGCTAAAGTCTCAACCATTCTTTACAAATGAAATTCAAATCATATTTAAAGAGTTAAGAGTGTAGGTATGCTGTTTCTCTTCGTTTTTAACTAGACTTACATTTTAAAGTCTTCTCAAAAATGTCGGTGACAATTGTTTTCGCAATATTTTACTAAGCAAATGGTTTCGAAGAACTGGTTCACATCGCATTTACAACAAATAAATGTTTAAAACCATCACACACGATAGGACACCGATATTTTCACGACCTATCAACATAGTGATAGAAAGAGCATTCTGGTATTTTGACCTACACCACCTTGATAGCAGTTCCGTCGGAAAACTGAGCGTAACATCCGTCATAAAAAAAATATGCACATTCATCGCAGAGTTTGAATTTTCCATCTAAATTACAGAAAGGTCGTGATGTACATGGATGACATCATTCGAATCAATTATCATAGCTAATTACTGTACAAATAACTCGTCATCGAAACGTTGATAAATAACATACATTCATATATCTTATTTAAAATGGTTTAATATACTAACAGAGCTCATTTACAGTATCGCTGAAGATACATTTACTTCCTAATTTTGTTTGGATTTAGCCTCTTATATTTATTTACTATTCTTGAAAATATGATGAATACCTACCCTAAATTACCTGGCTTGATAAAAGGCAAAGAAAACAATTGTGAATCCTTGTTTGAGACAAGACCTAGCCACCTACCATATCCACAATAAAGTAGATTATTGGATATAAATGGAAACCTACTCAGTACTTACTTATCAAACATAAAAAATAGCTCTTATGACACAGAAAATAGCCAATAGGTAGCCCAAATGATCCTTGGATGTGTTAATTAATTCAATATTGACAACAAGCCTTAACAAGCCAGGTAAGATATAATTAAGGTTATTATTTTATAAGCGAATCCTATAGATATAATTAGCTTCAAGCTTCAATTAGAGCGAGCGAGGACAGATGTTGATAAGATAATGGCGTCTAGTGCGAGTGGTTTTTCTACAAATTTATTCAGCAATTGTTGAGGGGTCTTGCGCCGCCATTCATTGCTGAAAACGCGCGCGACACTGAATCAGTTCTGAGAAACCTACTCGCGTTTCCTGGAAGCGCTACTATACTCGCACACATACACATAATTATTGTGTATGTATGTATTGAAAGCGCACACACCGCCGCCCACGGCCAGTGATAACGCGCAACCGTGACGAGACGTATCGGTGCTCATTGCTCACTGCTCTCATTAACTCACTAGATATTGCGTGCCCAGCTCAGCTTACACCTAATCAAACAATTTGCTGCACAGGAGTTACGATGCTGCTGTCAACAAAGCTAACTAGGGGAACGAGGCTGCCAACTGATTAGGTACCAACGCAAAAACATTTCAGTCAGAAGCCGAGATTTCTGCACTTTGCACCGTTGAATAGTCGCCATGGCTATTGTATGATTCCAGTATTTAAAAAAAATTGTTCTTGCTTCAGACCACACTTGGCCAAATATGACCAAGAAAGAGTCAACGATGGAACGAGCTCACTCAGAAGAAGCCTACACTCTGACTTTGAAGATTTACCTGGAATTTCACTAAAAAAAATCTGCAAACCTCATAATTTATCTAGTGAAATCCCAGGGTTTTCATGCACTTTGGAAACCAGCCTTGATATCCAACGAAACATAACAACATCTCAACATCGTAGATCAAAGGGAAGTCGGTGGCTGATGAGAAAATTAAAGACGTAAAAGGAAGTATCCAGTTATTGATGAACCTGCCAATAAGATCTCAATAGAATGATAACGGGTCATTTGGGTCAATCGGCAATAGGCCGCGGTCAACAGTGAGCTCGTGACTTGTGAACCCAGAAGTAATGAATATCAATTGCTGGTCAGCAACAGTCGATATGTTTTGGAGTAAAAATACTAGGTATATAAATTCCCGCTCGGAGCGGGAATTTATATACCTCCGCTCCGTAGAGCCAATGTATGGCTCTACTACGACGGACAGGAGTATATTAACTAAATATTTTGGAGAAGTAAACATGCGGAAAATACTCCAAAAAGTAGAGCCTAATAGATAAGAAAAAATCATAAGAAAAGATCAAAAAAATCATTTCGGGATGCAAAGATGGCTTTTATTTGTAAGATGCTCTCTTTTTATCGGCCACCTGCATCCTTATCGGCAGTGTTATCTGCCGTGCTATCACCTATTTCTGCAATTCTTATAGGTAACAGAGAAGTTTATGACATTATAATCAAAATTGTTATCGTAGCATCGTAGAAGATAGACGACGAAACAGTCACTTTCGTACGCTGAAATCAATACCGCACTACTATTGTCTAGGATTAATAATAATAAAATAATAATTAAAACATAAATGAAATTATGTCCTTAAGATAATTGTTAGTTAGTTAGGCTAGCTACGAGTATAAAATAAGATATTAGATTTCATAATAATTATTTTATACGGTGTGTCCCTGGTTATAGTACAATCCCGACCTAAAATTTTGCATTTCACTATATCCAGGGGCACACTGTATAGGATGTACGAGTTGTAGTTTCCCTGAAAATTTTAGCATTTTAGCATTTTAGCATTATTCTTTTTAAGTTCGGAAGAAAGACACTAAGGAAGGCGGTAAATTATGGTATTCAATAAGTAACGTAAAGTACTCGTAGGTAAGTAATAATAATGTTTTTCGGTGGTAAGAGGTTTCGATAACTTGTTAGTAAAACAAAATCGTGCAAAATGTACTAGTACACTTACTTGGTGATACTGGAATCGGCATCGCTGGCCGCGGCGGCGTCGGGCCGGCGCTCCGCAGCCGCGTCCACCATTCCTCTGCATCACCGCGCCTTGCATCACTCGCCGCCTCACCCCGTGACCACCACCGGACCACGTCACCACCTCACTACCACATCACAACGTGCGACCCTCGTACCCTCTCCGATACCTGATCGCCTGCGGTCGCTATCGATAGACGACACCGACACCAGTGTGCGGTTACGGTCCGTACCGTGACTCTGAATGACGCGTGACTATTCAGGCGGAAAGCGTGACCTGAAACAATAGTGATGTCTTCATTCTCATTACCTACACTTTAGCAGACGCGACAAGATTTTGTGTCTAATAAAATTTTGAATGCTGAGACATATCGTCACCGGAAATATGAATTGCTGTAAAGGACAAATCACAAATTATCAGGAGAGCCAAAAAACGATATCTTTTTTTTTTAATTTGTCATATTTTTTGAGTTTGTAATGCTATTGAAATGACAAGTACAGCAAAGTTTCTTTACATTTAAAGCACTATTACATAAGTTTACTAAAAATGTTCTAATCTTTATAGTTTTAAAAATAGACTGTCCCTTACGTTATTTTTATTGTTTTAAATGTTACTTACACTAACTTTTTTTGAAAATGAAAAAATGAGATTTAATGTAAGTCCTTAGAAAACTTTACTTGTGTTAATGTAAGAAACACTAAATTTGGTATTAGAGTTACGCTATTCGAAGTGTTTAAAGGAAAATGACACTTATATCTAAGAAGTTAAAGTTTATTTGGCTGTTTTCAACAAAAGTTTAAGAAATGATTGTAGAAAGTACGATCTATCGACTGATTTTCTCTTTATACCATTTTTTTATTTATTTGTTTACTCCATACGTAATTTAATAAAAAAAACATAAAATACCTGTGTTCTGATATTTATTTATTTATATTAGGTCTCAGGGATGGTGTAGGTAGTAAACCTACATTAAAATTAAGCTAAATGGCATTTTTCTAGAAAATTATTAAAAATAAGTATTGTAAGACAGCCTGTTACAGTAGGAAACTTAATTAACAACAAAAACAAGTCCTATAATACAATACTAGGTACATTACACTTCAATAGCATAACTATTTGAAAAAATATTTAAAACTTAATCATCAATCATAATATTCACAAGGCAACAGTTAAAAAAAATAAGTATTACAGAAATAATTAAATAAGTACAATTTTTTTGACAATAAGAACAAAATAAATCTTTTTCTTTATAGGTAATCAAATATCCTCATCATTTTTTTTTCTTGTTTCTGCCTTTTCTTTTTCCTCTTCCTCTTCCTGTCCCTCTCCCTCTTCCCTTTCGCATTTGCTCAGGTATTCTTTTTCCCTTTTCATCGTCTATAACAAGTATATATCTTTAGTACATTTTTCTTTGGTCTCTCATGTATTATTACCTTATTTATCTTCAATTTTTTGATGTTTTTGATTCCTATTTGTCTAACCTCTTCATAGTCTTTGTAATTTCTGTGGTATATATTTTTTTGTTTCTTCGGTGTTGTTTCTGGCCTTTGTTTCAATTCTTCAGTGTTTTTTCTTTTTCTTTTATTATCTGGTATGTTTTCATCTTCTTGCGTCACCTCAATAGTTCCTTATCTTCCTTGTCTTATCCTCTATATTTTTTCATTTTGTACAAAATTTGCATGTTTTAATCAGTCAGGTATCATACGACTCCCGGGAGTCGCATAATAATGGAATTTCTATTGTGTCTCGTTTATACATAATTGACGAGTTAAGAATACTTATGGAATGCAATGTTATATTCACTCCAAATTGATTAGTGAATAATTGTTCACTTAAAATATTATCTTTTTCATTGTTTTCACAGTGCTTTTTGTAGAGTATATACAAGGCTGACAGGTTTTTAAATTCTTGTGGTAGATATAATCTGGTAGTTTTTTCGATTGTAATGTGATGGTAAAACGGGTAAGATTTCTATGCAGTCTTTAACATATTTTTTTGTAGTCTCATCATATTTATTAACTGCATTACGTCTACGTTGATCTTGTTGAGATATTCCTTCTTGAGTCTTAGCAGCGTTATAATTATAATAAATACGTCTGTGAAATATCTAAACTTGTCTTTTGCCTTCGCCTTCATTTATATAGTACTCATAAGTTTGGCTACGGCGGCTAAGAACAGCGTCAGTTTTTTCCTTTTTATTGCCTTACGTCTAGAACAATGTACAATTATATTTTTTTTCTTGTTTGTCATTTAAACTCCAAAGTTATTAAATAAACATTGTCTCCGTTCTTCCGGGATTTCGAAACATTTGTCGTACTTGCAAGGATTTTGTTTTATTCTTCTTGGATCTTTAATTTTTCCTGATGAAGTTTCGTACTCGTTTTCTTTTAATTCTTTCCTTTTTTATCTTATTTTATCGCTTATATTTCTAGATAGATAGTGGTGTTTCTGTTGTGTTATCCTTATTTTTCTTTTGTCTTTGTTTTTTCAACTTTTTCTTTTTTCTTTCTTTCTCTTCGTCTATTAAATCGTTGCTATCAAAATCCTTTGGAGACTAAAGATCGGAACTTCCGTCAGAATAATCACCAACATCTTCTGGCAAAATAAATTAATTACAAGATTAAGTAAACTTTGAAGCTGCATTAGCATTACACATCATTAAATCCCTATTTTCTGGACATGAAACAGTTTCAGGTGTGGAATAAGCTTCCTCAACGGGAACGTTAACGTATTTGGTACAGATGGTTTCTTCTGTCAAGCATAGATCCAACATCATCAGCGGGTGCGTTACGGTTAACAATGCAATTTAATTCTATCTTTGTTTTAGGTGTGAATTCAGCATGTTAGGCGGGCGCATTGTGGTAATCGGTGCAGCTCGTTTTTTCCTTTTTTTTCAGGAGTAATTGCAGCATCTTCAGCGGACGCATTGACATCAACGATCCAGCTTTGTTCTTTCATTGTTTCAGGTGCAGGTTCAACATCTAATAACGAATCCAAAGTGTTAATATCATTTTCATCATACATATTGACCCCTTACATCTAATATTTGCACTCTAAATAGTCACAAACACTTCACGTAATTATTTCAAAATACTTTTGTCCCTCAAATACCGCACGTTTCAAGGTCTAAAATGAATCAAAACTAACAAACACGTCGCCGCGCGCTGCTTGCTCAGGAGCTCTAATTTGAATCACTCGCTTCAAGATGGCGAGTGATTTTCGTTCGAACCCGAGTTATTTACCTTGACTTTTAATTAATTAATTAAAGTAAGGGCCCAGGTGACTATTTGCTTCTCTAAAATATTTAATGTAAAGGACAAAAATAGTTTTTTCCCTTAATTTATCGTTAATGTAAGGATACATTTTAATTGAATATCGTAAAAAAATTATCGTAATGGACTTTTTTTTAAATTATCAGCTGGTCGACATGAACCTCAACTGTTTATTTAAAGTTTCTTTAAAATACTTAATGAAAGAGACAAAGTTTAGTTCTAAGCATGAGAAGAATAATGTAGACGGACATTTGTCTTAATACCTTTTCAACAATCAACTTTCTCTGACTGTTGGGGGTATATTTTTTTATGACGGTTAGGTTAATAGACACTTATCTTGATCACCTGATGGTAAGCAAAGCTGTAGTCTAAAATGGAGTGCGCTATCCTTAAAGGAACGTATTCACTCTTGACTTGAAGGCGCCCAGTTTATATTTGTCAGGAAACAAAGAGTTCACGGAATATCTACCATGTGGCGGTAGCGCTTATTTAAAATATAATTGAAGAAATGAATGTAACGTACACTACTACGGGAATTGAGTAATTTATCATAATGTAAAATACTCCTAGCAACACCAGATTCCTTTACATTAATTTGTTGACAAAATAAAACGGTAAAATTTATTTATGAGAATAATGTAAGGAACAGTTTTGTAGAAGTTCAGTAGCTTAGTTAATGTAAAAAACAAATTTACTATGTTAGTGTGTTTACAGTAAAAAGCTACAAAATAAATACTACGTTACATGAATCAAGAATTCTACACAGTTCTATCACGTACTATGCATTACTTTTTGTGTTTATTTTTTACCAAATCAGTTGATGTAAGGGGCATCATTTTTAAAGATATCCAAATTCTAAATATACCATTGGATAGAGCGGAAAATTTGCAATCGAACTGTATATAAAACTCAATTTCGACAAATTGTCCTTTACATTAATTCATATTTCCGGTGACGATATATCAAAGGTCACAGGTTCAATCCCCGATTTGAGTAAAATTTTTATTGCGAGTTTTTGGTTTCGAAATTACTCAGAAACAGATGGAAATCAGGAACAAACATGAGTGTGCATTGCATTCCATTAATCAATGTCGCACATTGCTTGAAAGTAAAGAGAACTCCATGTGCAGTGTAGTGTCTGGCAGCACTACACATCTTCACTTAGCATTATTAATTAATATATTTCCACCAGGTCATCTGAGATGAAAAGATTAACCACCATAGCCAAATTCTGTTATTCATATACTACTATACTAGGTACCTACTGATATTATATTTATAAATTAGGTCAGTGAGTAAGTATACACTAGGGTATATTTAAAGAAAACATATATATCATCAAAACCCTTTGTTTTATAAGTCTTGAACATCAGTGTAATTTACAACTGACTATGATAAACAATGCTTTCTGATATATATTTTTTCATTTTAACCAACTCAACTACTGTCAACTAATGCCTCTTTGTTATTCTACTCTTTTTAGTCAATCTGTTAATAGGTTAATAAAGTAATTTATTTGCAACTTTAAGTTTGCATTTAGGCCTAACATATAATATTGTATGCGTAATGTAGATGTAGGTATGTCAGTACAAAACTTTAAAAAATGACAGAACTAATAAGTTCTGTTAGTAAAAGAGTAAGTAAAAATTGATTTAAAGTCTATTTAAATGATAGAAAATGATTTCAACATTGTGGGAAAAATAAAATTTTTTTTTTCATAAATTTCTCTTACAAATCAATAAACAAGCAAAAAATAGGAAAAATTAACCCCCTCCATTTTATTTTTATTTTAATATTTTAAAATTATTTTTTCAGCTTATTATAGTGCATTTTATTTATTACAGTTCTGTTTCATATTTTAGAATTACAAAATTACAAGGAAAACTATTTTCTATTAATTTCCCAAAAAAGGTTGGGTTTCAGAAACCAAAGAGGTCGTGGTAAAAAAGTGGATGCCCATATAGTAAATATTTAAAAAAATAAAAATAATATTAGAAAAAAATTGTGAATGCTTTCAATCGACAGTAAATACCCTTAATAATTAATAAACCTATAATATAATAACATATTAATTTATTTCATTGTTTATTAAATAATATTGGGTAGTTATCAAAAATGATAAACTATGCACTTAAGGGTTAAATATGTTCCTATTGTGCCATAATCAGGTAGTAGTACTTTTGATCATCATGATGTAGGGATTTTTATGCACAAAGATTTTCTTTGCATGTAGGTACTTGGATGGGTACAATTATATCTATGAGATAAGAAAGAGGGTAGTTACAGAAAGCGTAACCAATTAGTTATTGCAAGTTATTAAGACCTTTTTTTTAATACTGATCGATCAAGCTTTGGTTTTGTTTGCCACTTCACGGCAATGAAGTAAAGCCCGCATAAAATAAGTAGGTAGCTACTTATAATCATGAGATCATCGATACATAGCAAAATGTAATAAATATAAATATGACTCACCCTAGCACTACAGAAAGACCGTGTAGGTTATCATTATCATAGTCTTGAACGTCACAAACAAATTCACACAATACAAACGCGTCACAGATCGCACACTAACATACTCTGCAATAAGATAGGAGACCAATTTTATTTGGGTTTTTAGGAAAACGATAAAGTTTTTCCATTTTTACGATAGAACAAATATCATTTTGACAAATACATCCACACAAAAGACGGAATCGAAGATTTGTTTCAACTTTCGTCAGAAGAGGGAGAGAGAAACAAACAAAGTTCATTGCCTATTGAATTTCTGTAAATTATACGTGTGCTGCCATCTCTGTTGTCCATGTTGAACTACAAACTTGAATAGTGACGTAAATTATAGATTTTGACAGTATTGTTATGCTTGTAAGGGAGTACTTTTACTTCCAATATACCAAAATACTATTGAAATAATTACAATATTCTTTTTTTTATGGACGCATGATGAAGTTTTGAAATTTCAGATAGAATCTAATATGAATGTCGTTGTAAACTCGTGGAAATACTTATTTTTGTAATTTGACGTGTAATGTAGTCGCCGTGACAAGGCTACTTCGTTCGCATTGAACAACTTTTTTTGTGACAAATGTCTGCATCTGTTGATTAAAATTTGAAACATAATAAGCTTCTAAACAAGGTCAACAGTTTTCATCAACTCACAGTCGACTAAAATAATAGAATTCAGTGTATATTATGTCTGTTGTTTCAATGAATAATCATTTTAGGTGTTATAACTTAGGGTACAAGTGCAAGTGTCCGCGAAAATGATCCATACTTTGTTTTTCGCAATCACAACGTTACATGAACATGGATGACCTAAAATGCGAATACGTGAAGAAAAAAGATGCTACGGGCTGTCACAAAAGCTATATAGTAAAGATTTTATAATGTTTTGTGCGTCAAATAACGTCAGTCATGAACACAGTTCTCATAACGCGTAACGATCGGTGATTTGTTGGCTCACAAAAGTGAAAATGTGATGTGTCAAACTGATTGTTTACCTCGCGGACAGGTGAGCGGTTTGTAGAAGTGGTACGCGAGGGCGGCGGGAGGCGGGCGGCATGTCGGGTGGCACGAGTCCTGTGAACGGCGGTTACGAGGCCTCGAGCGCAGAGCCTGCGATGAGGCTCACCGTCCGCAAAGACCTATTCCCTGAGGTCCGCCTGCCTAAGTTAGCACCTGACGACCCTGACGCAGCTTCGACAGAGGAAGATCTAGACTCCATTTCCTGTGTGAAGCTGGAGACAGACTTCGAGCAAAGTATCGATGAAATTGCAAATCAGAAACAACAAATAGCAAATGGACTAGTGCAGTCCCCAAAACCTCGCCATAGAAAGCATAAGCAACATTCTAGACGAGACAATGACCACTCAATTCACAATGGATGTCTTCCATCTAAAAGGAAACGAAGAAAAAACTCCTCACGTGAATCAAGGCATAAATCCCATTCATCTAATAGTACTGTCAAAGCAAAAGTGAAAGGTGGTAAAAATTTAAATTTAGTTAGCAGCAGTGAGTGTCAGGAAGAAGATGAGTGGGCTGAAGAGGAGGAAGCAGAGGAAAGTGAAAGTTCAGAAGATGAAGTGCTCAAGTGCAGTGTAAAGTTACCATTAATCAACTTGCCTCGGCAAAGTGGCAAACCCTACAGTCATGAACTTAGTCAATTATCAACAAAAAAGAGTAAAAAGGACTCTAAACAGAGACGGACTCATGCCGTGACGCCTTGTAGTGGTAAACCGCGTTCTATGTTGGACATTTGTAGTTCTCGTAGCAAAAAGAAATCGAAGAAGTCTGAGTGCACACCCACTTATCGAAGTCAGATAGTGGATATGAACACTATTAAAATTAAGATAAAAAGGACAAATGTTCTTGAAACTGTAAGTACTTATCCGTCTTTTTGAATAGGTTTACTTTTAAGGCATTGTCTTATTTCAGTAAATGGTAGAGAAACAATGTTCTAAAATACTACTTCAGTATTTTATGAAAACTTTGGATCAGTATAACTGTAGAACCTATGGTGTTCCTTTGGTGTCGCTTACTCTTGCAATTAATATCATGGCACTTATTGTTACCTGAGTATTATAACTTGAACACTGTTTATTTATCACTTACACTCAACTTCATCTACCTACAATTATATAATTGTTTTCTTTCTACAAGTTTTACTTAATCTCACTGTCATAAAGATAATTCCCAAAATATTGACCTTGCCTCGGTTTTTTATAAATCTGCAACATTAATCTGATTGCATAATATCTTTCAATTGAATAATGTCTTTATAATTAATAGTCACAACATCTAGAAATAAAATAATCTGAGAGAACTTAGAAGAAAAGTTATTTTGTTATGTTTTAGGTACAATAACTACATAATTATGATAGAGATAAAGTAAATATAACTAAAACTCTTTTACTATTGACTCCAAAAAAGTCAAATCATTACAATTTTAATCATTTCCTTCTACAGAAGTAGTAATTTTTGTTTATAATCTTCAGAAAGTACTAGTTATAAAAAAACTTTAATATAAAGTCAGTTTTTCTTAGCTTGGCAAATATTGTAAACAATTTTGATATCCTTTTTAACATTATAATTCATTTTCAAATAAGATAAAGATAAAACTTACAACCTTCATAGTTTATTCATTATTGAGCACTGAGATATTATTCTTAATCAAATCAAATACTTAATTAATTTTATTAGCAGATGTTATTTTAAAAGATATACAATTTTTGTTTACTAGCCAAGCAAAGAAAACTGACTATGAAAAGATCATCTGCACAAAACAGGTACAAGAAAACAAAACAATACAGACAAAAGTATAATTTAAGTGATCTCTTCCAGATAACCATTAGGTAGGGAAAACAACCTTTTAACTTATATTTAATCAATACCTTTTTGTGTTATTTTTAGTAGAAAAAAATACTTTTGTATTTGATTAAGGGCCTGTTTCACAATGTCCAAGTAAATTCCAGTCAGTGCTATCTGCAAGAAACTTAATTATACAAATGACATTCTATATTTGAATTTGTTTGGTAGTGCTCTCTTGGACATAATTCTTCAGCCATCTGTCAACCGAATCCCGGCTGCAGATACAAAATATTGTTGGTAAACAATGATGTGGAGTATTAAACAGGCCCTTAGTATTACAAACTGTTGAGTATGGTCACTAAATTATTCTTTGACAATCGAAACGTGAGCACTACCCAACAATTAATTCATTTAAAGCCAGGTCCAGAGAAGAGAGTGTAACTGTAACGTAATCCACCGTGTAATGTAAAACGATTTATACATGTGGGTGGACGGGGACGGCACTTCGAGAATTTCGTGTAACGTTCGCGCTTGCGCTTGCACTGATCCATTGGCTGTCGGTTTTTTGCACGAACACATAGGCGCTTGCAGTGCTTGTTTGGACGGTGTTCATATAAAAGCAGCACCTGCTATCACGACCTTCGTTCGTGTTCAGTATGTTCGTAGCAACTGATTGGAAACAGCTCTTGAAATAGATTCGTGGACACAATTTGCTTTGTTTTTGTGTGCCGTCGCGTCCACACTGTTGACTCAAAATTTCAGCTTATCTTACATTACACGTTACACTCGTCTGCTCTGGACCCGGCTTAAAGAACAACATTTTGAGTAAAGTATGGGGCAGGTAACACTACTAATTGAAAATTATTTATAATATTGTGAAACAGGCCCAAACTGCAATTAAATAATGATGATGATAAAAAAGTTGGAACCACTTAGTTAGGTCATGGCATAGCTCACGTAAATATCGGATTTCTCTACCAAATTTCATCCTCATTCTAAAGTCCCAAGTTTGGCGCATATTTATTATTAAAAAAAATCTATCTTCCTTTTTCGACTTTCATACATACACACTTTCTTTAAATTAGAATTTGTATAAAAACAGCACTAATGACTATTTTCATTAGAAGGTACAGGTAACACCTGTTGCGCCTACACCGACATCAATAGCCGACATTGGACAGAGGAAATCCAAGAAGAAGCGGGCAGCCTCTCCTGTGGCCAGTGAGAGCTCGGGCGAGGAGTACGACCCTCGAGGAGACAACACCGCGACCATGAGCGTGGCGGCGCCAAAAGCTAAGCAAGCCCGGCCGAAGACGCCTAAGACGCGGAAGTCTAATAATTCTAAAAGTAAGCCAGTTATGTTATGATTATCATATTATGTGATAGTCAATTTAGTTCTAACAAATATATCGAACAAATAATTTTCTAACGTTTTTAGCTCACCTATACGAGATAGGTCTGCATCAGACTTTGTTTACCTACTTTTTAAAGACATTGGGTCAAAGTCAAGATTTTTTAAATGAAACTCTTGATCAGGGTAGTCTTTAGATTAATAAATTATACTTTGTGTCAGTAATAAGTTTTAATAAATCTGTTCTGCTACTAGCATTTGCACGTGTAACCCTATTCTGAGTAATATTGAATCAAATATTTTTTTGTTCTAGAAAAAAGCCAAAAGACTGAAAGAACTAGTAGAATTAGTGCAGCTGAGAGAAAGGACGTGGGACCGCAAAGTCCGTGGGCGACAATGCCTGAAGAAGTTCTCATGAAGATATTTGAATATGTGGTGGCTTCACAGGGAACTTTACCTAGCGTTATTAGGTACCTACGCTTTCTTTATTACCCTATACATATATAACATCTTTTCATCTACTCTTAATACCGTATTTTTGCTCAACTGCTGCTTTGTAGTGAGCTACATACTTCTACTATAAACCTTATTTTGACAATAAACTGCATATATGAGGTGTTCGAAAATAACAACGCCTTCTAGTTGTATTGTAAGGTCAAAATCGTTTGCATATCACGTCGCCTTTTTAAAGCTATATTTTCTTTAAAGTGGTTAGGCGTTAGAGACCACGAGTTAGTACATTTATTTTAATATTATAATATTTATTTCCAGAATGGGCAGAGTTTGCAAGTTATGGCATATCGTGAGTTGTAGACCAGAATTATGGAGAAACGTAGACTTGGCGCAATATACCACAGAAAAATGCAAAACTGACTACAAATTAGTATGGCTCCTTGAAAATAGGTTGTCGCAATGTCAAAGTTTAAATATAGGTAAGTGTAAGAAATGTTCTTCTTTTACTATTAGTTAAATGAATGCAGAGTTATTAGTAATATTTGTAAATCAAATATACTTCACTACACTTCGCCTGCGGGGTACAGGGGCGTAAGAGGCAGGCGAGACCTGCGCGCGCGGGGTGCGGGCGGCGCGGAAACACCCGCCCGCGCCGCATTACAATACTCATTTAGAATGATAGTATTATTTACTGTGTAACCGCTCCACAGCTCAATGGAAAGTGTGCAATGTGTCGTGGGTGCTGGCTTGCGTGGCGGACTACTGCCCTTCGCTGGTAGAGCTGAGCGTGGCGGGCTGGAGCCGCATAACGCACGAGCAGCTGTTCGAGCTGGTGCAGGGCTTGCCGAAGCTGCAGCGGCTGGACCTGTCGCTCACGGTATGTGTTCAGTAGGAACTACTCTATTATAGAGCCTGGGCTAGGTGAAGTACAACGGTATAGACAGTGACCCAATCTTAGAATAGTTAGATACGGGATTGCTACCATGTACCTTATTATTTATGAGCTTCCGATATTTCGGCACTGTTGCAAGCGCCATGATCACAGAGTAACTGAAGAGAACTTGCGGGTGGGTTGTTATAGCAAGACATATCGGTCTACCCTCCTTCGAAGTCGTTTATTCCGCTCGTCGCCGGTACCATTGTTCACAAACTCACTATTTTCTCGCATCTGTTCTCGACACACAACACTGACAGTATCTGTTCGCGAATCGGCACTATTTTTATTTACACGGTTTTTACACATTCGAACCACTGGATTCCAGACACTTGACAATTTAAACCCGTCCTCACGATTGAAATTTTTGTATTTAGTTTAGAGATGTACCGACTAGTCGCCGACTAGTCGGTAAAGCCGACTAGTCGGCCATTTTTGTAGTCGGCGACTAGTCGGCGATTAGTCGGCTAAATCCGCCGACTAGTCGGCCCGCTTCTGACTCATGTTAATATGCTTAAAAAATAGAGTGATTGAAATGAAATTGTATCTTTACTCTTGTTATTATAAGAATAACAGTTTCAGTTTACAATACAATTTAATAATTGGTAGAAAATTTAAATAGGAACTCTTCCTTTAGTCTTTTATAAAATCACAAAATATAGGTTAGAGCAAATAATCCTTGGTAATAAGTAGGTTCAATTATAACATAAAAAATAGGAACATTTAACATCCCAAAGTTATTCAATCTAGAAATTAATAAGGATTAATAAGAACCTAGTTGAGGCATCAGTTGTGAATGTTTGCTCGTAGTATTTGCCTTTTTCCCCTGACCACCACGAGAAATAACTGCTTGACACTGATTGCACTTCACTTTACTGCTTTCTTCTACCTCCAATTCGTCAAAAAAAAACCAAATGCGTGATTTCTTTTTCGACATGACGCAAACAATCTTATTTAGTTAATTTCACTATTAATTCAATTATTTGCACTGTGTTAGCTTAGTAATTGAACGTTATGTATTCTTTATTTCATTAAACACCAATAAAACACACAGTGTGAGGAGAACCCACTTACTTATTTGCTTATGATTGTCGATGTATAGTAAATTAAAATGTAGATTCGTTATTGGCTGTAAGTTTAGTTCACGGTAATATAATAACTAATAAATAACTAGAGCTAATCTTGTAATATAAAAATAAAATAATAATAAAAATAAAAACGCCGGTTTTTATTGTGGGCGCCGGCCGTGCGCCAATTCTACGAGCCGAGAGCGCGCTCACGAACATTTCCGACGTCCGGATTTTACCGAAAGTAATGATCGGCCTGGCCGACTAGTCGGCCATTTTGCTGCCGACTAGTCGGCTAGTCGGCCAAAGTCATAGTCGGCACATCTCTAATTTAGTTATTTCAATCGCTTCCCTAACCAATCTTGGTATGTAGTGGCGTTCTGTCGAAATGATTTGAGGGCTGTGGAACTCGATCCAGTGATTTGGCCCCGATTCTAATAAATGTTCTGCGATAGCAGATTTCTGTCTGTCATTGTTTTTTGACCCAATCTTGTGGTTATGTGCTTAAAAACTCTCGAACGAGTACTTGTAAGTACTCATCTGACGCTATCCATATATTCAAATTGAAATTTAGTTAAAAATCATGTCGGAAATCACGTGACTGTTTCGGGAATCACGTGACTGTTTTGGAAATCACGTGACCAGGCATAGCTAGCGACACCTACAGTCGACGTTAGCGCCCTCACCGATGCTAGACAGAGTCTATGACGTTGCGGTCGGCTGGGACGAGCTTATTGCAAGTGCAGTGGCCGAACAGTGAAGAGGTGTAGTAACTCTCGCGCTTTGTACTGAATCTACGTCTATTAAATTCGTTGTATTTATTTATTAAGAAATAAGGGAATTCAATTTCCCTTACAGTCTAAAACACATGGTTCGATCATGTGCCTCTTGTTAAATAAAAAAGTCAAGAATCTGTCTAATAATAATAAAAAAATAAGAGCATCTTTTAGTTTTATGTAGGAAATATATAATTCTGAGGCACTATATGTTTTATTAAGTCGAATATGTCTAATCTTAAAAATAATTGATTGTAATATAAAACCTATTTTCGCATTTTTTCATCACTATTTGATCTCAACGAAAATCTTACCGTGCGTCCTCTACAATAAAGTTCAATTTCCCTTGCAGTCTGAAACAGGCGGTTCGAGCACGTGTCTCTCCGCGGCGTCCATGGCGCGGCTGGCGGAGGCGTTCGGCGAGCGGTTCACGCATCTCACGCTCGCCAACAACAAGTTCACCGCGTTGCCGCAGATATTGTCTTCTGTTGCGGTGAGTGTCCTTATACTTTTTATAGTTCAAAAAGCAACGTTAACTTGCAAGTGCTAGAAAGATTAAAACTATTGATCGAAATCGCCAGGAGGGGCAAACCGTCCTCCAAATCCTGTACTTCTACCGAGGGTCTACCACAGGATATGTTCACCATCATCATCATTTAGCAATGAGAGTGGACAACATTTTTATCATCGATAGAAAAAAAATCTTAAATAGTGTGTCATCTGTATAGTGATTGCTTTTATCTCATTCACAGGCGCACTGCGCGAATCTTGAAGTGCTGGACATATCGGGCGCGCTGGCAACGTCGCACCCAGCGGCCGTTCCGGTGGAGGCACTTCAAAAGGGCTGCCCAAAGTTACGCGTCTTCCGCGCCGCTAACTCTCAACTCGTACTAGCACCGGTCACTACATCGCAGCAGGTATGTAAGCGTGAATATAGACATATGGGGCGCTGGCAACGTCGCACCAGTCGTGGTAACATCGTAGCAACGCACGCGACGTATAGGGCATTTTGGCAACGCCAACGTCACACCCGGCAGCCGTGCCAGAGGTGCTGTAAAATAGTAGGGCTGCACAAAGCTACGCGTCTTCCGCGCCGCCTATTCGCAACTCGCAATCGCGCCCGTCACATCATCGCAATTGGTATGAAACTTAAATATTTCGGGTGCGTAACTTTATTTCGACATGATAATATTACAGGAGTTAGGAATTAAGTTTAAAAAAACCTGTATTAGGAGAAGCCCGCTCTTTCGTATCGATTTATACAGTTGAAATAATTATTGATTAAAGCAATACATATAACAAAATAACATAAGTATGAGGTGGTATGAGCCATACTTCACCACGCGGGCTCAGTGCGGACTGGCAGAGGGGTGTTCGCAAGGCAAGCGACCAATCTTGCTGTCAGATTTTATTTAGCCACCCATAGGGGCCTCTGACCAGGCTTAACGACTTATATCAACCGATATTAGCCGGGGACCATTTGCTTAACGTGCCTTCCGAAGCACGAGGAGCCTCGTGATAAACATCACTTATATGGTCGGAATGGCCACCCATCCAAACACGACCGCGTCGTAAGCTGCTTAACTTCGGTATCACTACCAAAGCGCTGCCACCATTGCGCTACGAGCACCCTTGTGTTTTTTTGGACTTTAAATGACACATGTTCGTCTCC
>CAUZXH010000454.1:0-15089 GCA_963584085.1 Pyrausta aurata | reverse complement strand
AAAAAGAAAGTAGTGTTAGTTAAACCACTTATATCTCGAGTGTGGCACCGATTTTCATGATTTTTACTTAGACTCTTAACCCAGGTGGGGTAATAAACATAAAACGGGGCCGGGGCGGGGCAGGGCCGAAGGCGGACTGAAGTTCGCTGGGACTGCTTGTAATGAAATGTTTTTGTTTAATAGTGTGTCGGGTCCATCAATAAGCAAAAACTCACTCAATATAATTTAAAACTTATTTATTGTAAAACGGACATACGGGCAGTTACATTGTTCAAAGAGAAGAGAGCAAACATAGATTATGCAACAATTTACTTAAGGTCGCTACAAATAGCGCCATCTACACCAAAACTGTTGAACTACAATGTTTGGAGTGTCAATTACCAGCAAGGTTTAGTTCCTTATTTACCAGTTTTGTTTTACAGATATAGATGAAGAAGATCTACAGAAATCCACCGGCGCGTTCAGCATGGCGGAGATGGAAGCCGCGGTCATGATGCAGGTCTGAACTAATATATACTTGTTTCTGAAGTTAACGCGAATACGATGTTATTTGTCATTTACATAGTTTTGAAAAATATTGAACTGCCATCACTCATTAAATATTAATTACCGTTCCTATCCACGCAGAAAGAGCTAACCGTGTCTTGAGATCTTGCAGTGAGTGGTCTGGCTTGGGTCTTCGATAGAACCGGATCCCATGTCGGGATGAAAAACAGAACTAATATAGTTTTTTTTACTTATATATTTTTTATTAACATCAATAAAGTGACTAATATGTACAAAAATTAAAAAGAATAAAATAAGGCTAAAAATAAACATCGAATCATTTCAGTGATACTAAGAGAGCTGGCGGCATTACATTGATTAAAAACCGGCTAAGTGCGTGTCGGACCCGCGCACTGAGGGTTCCGTGCCACCCTTAACTGAATTCAGGGTCCACTTACTGTCACTTAACGAAAACATCACAATATATTGCGACAACAAAAATAACTTTGTTTTTCATAGTGTTTGTATGAAAAACAAAGTTATATTTGCGGTTGATAAAAATGTTCAATATCTCAGAAACTACTGGTTCGATCTCCTTCAAACCAATTTTCGTTGCAAGTTTTTGTTGAGATCTACATCATATATTTTTTTCAAAATTTTCACTTTCTTAGTTCAAAAGTTAGAGGGGGGGGGACGCCCATTTTACCACTTTGGAAGCGTCTATATCTCAAACCTTACACTTTTAGAAAAAATGGTTTTAGGAACCTCAGCATCATTTTAAAAGACCTATCCATAGACACCCCACACGCATAGGTTTGAGTAAAAAAAAATTTTTAGGTTTTAGTTTCATGTATGGGAGCCCCCCCTTAAATATTATTTTTTCTTACTTGTTGTATCTGAATCGGAAAGCGGTGAATAAGATACACCTACCTACCAAGTTTCAGCTATGTGATGCTTATAGTTTCAGAATAAAGTGGCTATGACATACGGACGGACAGACAGACAGACAGACTTGACGAAACTATAAGGGTTCCGTTTTTTGCCATTCGGCTACGGAACCCTAAAAATAATGATGTCAACATATTCATAATAATAATAATCACTTAGTGCTAGCCCTATTTGGGGGGCCCATCGACTGAGTGTTTAAGTCACCCCCTGCCATTTTATCTGTGTGAGAATCATACGTCAGGCAGGGGCCATAGTTCTTCAATAGTACCAGTTACCCGGTCCACCTAACACCTACACCCATAACTCAGATTTTTTTGTATCCATATCCTACAATAGTCCTACACGAACCGGGGGTTGTCCTTGGGTGCAAGGGCCGGTTTGTGTCACATTACATTTACATCAATGTTGTCAAACGGGCCTCTGCGTGTTGGCTTCGGCCCCATGTACGCCTTCCAAAGGTCCGGGACCCCATGGTCCTGAGAATGAAGACACAACATAATAATAATAAAGTGATCAATTCTAGTTTTTGATGTTGCCCTCGAAAAAAAGTCATCGGTTTTAAACGTCGCAGGATATAAGTCCCGCAAATTGCTGACGCGCCTGGGGCCCTATTTTTGAATCATTCGCGTCAATATTACGAGTGATTTTCGTTCGAAAATGAGTTAATATCGTTCGCCATCTTGAAGCGAGGGATTCAAAAATAGAGCTCCTGGACGCCATTTTTTACGTATCTCATTGTTATTTGTGTGTGTGCGTGTGTTGTGTCTCGCGCATATTTATAATCTTTAATCTTTTTTTGTAATCGTCAGGAGATGCTGTTGGCCCGCGAGGCGCGCACCAGCTCCCAGGCTCGCTCGCATCACACACACCACTCGCACCACGAACACTCCGAATATAAGGTGAGTTTCCAATCTATTTTATTTAATTTTTTTATATAAAAAAACTCATCGTTTTGTAGATCATTTGATTCGAATGTACATTTTAACTGTAAATAAATGGTCATATTTATTATAACTATTCGACAAAATTTGCGTTTCGTCGATTTTATTGATTGTACCTACCTTATGATAAAAATAAATAAATAAACTTTTTTTTTTCGTTCTTCTAGTTTTTCAAATACGCGACATGTTTTGCTTGACATAAGTGTGTAAACACGCACCCTATTGGTCGTATGTAAAATGAAACGAAAATAGTCAGGTCTGCCTGTGAGGTCGCTAGATTTTGAAGAAATATATTGTGAAATATACCTAATTGGTACTACGTGGTACCTATAGATAAATAAATAGTACCTCAGACCTTTCAATATAAAATTCAAAACACTTATACATAGGCCATCATCAGGACGTCAGGTTGAACCGTGTACTATCATATTATGATTTTCGCTTTATGTATCATCCTGGAACCTATGCCAGCTTTTAGTACCTAAATGGCACATGGGGAAATATATAATACATTTTGAAATATCAAGATATTTATTTAGAATTTACTCCAATAAAAATATCCACTTTTATAACATTTGTACCTAAGTCATGGATGTTATATATATTTGTACTAGCTTTTGCCCGCGACTTCGTTCGCGTGGACTTCAGGTTCGTCCCGTCTAGTCTAGTAATAAGTAAGAAATACGGTAACTAAGCACTGCAGAGCCCTAAATTGTAGCCTATATGTTATTCTGATGTATAAGCTATATTGTGGTAAAGTTTCATTCAAATCCATTCAGTAGTTTTTACGTGAAAGAGTAACAAACATCCATACATCCATACATCCATACTTACAAACTTTCGCCTTTATAATAGTATATTTGTATTTATGGGAGACGCCCCCGTCATAATCGTTGTCTGGTACTTCGTAACACAAGGAAGAAAACTCCTTACCACGAAACTAGACAATTGGTGTGTTGTCTGGCGCATATTTATTATTCATTTATTTATTTACTTTTCACTTTCAGAGCTCAGGGCCGCGCAGTCGGCGGCGACGCGAGCGACTGAACCGCGCGCGCGCTTCCGAAACGGACCTCTAGCGCATGCGCGTGATATGACATAAGAGTATACAGGGCGTCACTCACATTGTGGCAGGATGAAGTCATCATTTGATTTTATATTCATTTATTTTCGACATAATTAAGTCATACATACATTTTAAATTTTTTTAAATTAAATTGGACGACCACCAACTTGCAATTCGGTATTAGTCCATATATGAACCATATATAACAATGGTTGATATACAGACAGTCAAATCTCTGGGAGAGCATCTTCAGAATGATGTTTATCTATCGCTAACATCAGTCTTAGGACTTTTGCCAATAGTTTTGTTTAGAGCTCCCTGATAGTATTAAATATTTAGGGACCTGTATATATAATTAATACCACTCCACTGAGGCCACAGCATGGAGATCTTAAAGTATTTCTAATCTCTTTAAGGTGTTTATGAAATGACACAGCATCTGTTCCTGAAAAAAAAATTTTTTCTACTTTAAAAAAATGTTATATCATAATGTTGTTTTCGAGCACAAGTATAACATAGACGTTTGTTTCATTTTATGGACACTGTAATGTATACTTAATTAAATGAGAATATATGAAACGTTGCTGTTCTACACAACATATCTTTGACCAAACGGTCTGAATCGAATTGACTAGACAGAATAGTAGGAGAAAATCTAGTTCAAATAGAAATATAAAAATGTTCTAGTGAAAAACATCTGTACAATATTTTGTCACTTATTGCGATGTATTGAAATTGTATTGATAAGGAATCATATTTGCTTGCATTTTTTGAGTACATACATTTGCTTTTTAATGCATAATTAAACCAAAATATAATTGAGTATGTTATAATAATGTACGATCAAGCCAGTTCAATACCATTATATAATTTTGTTTTTTTCAATCAAGTATATATTTTTCTTTTATCACGCCAAATATAGTAAAAACATAAAAAAAAAACCTTATACTTTTTTTAAGGCTTGCAAAATATGATTCCTTGGCACAAATAATCTCAACAAGAGTAGTTATAATTACTAATAATTGTTATATTTTCGGAATTTTAATAATTATAGTCGAATCTCGAATGTTTAAGTGAGAGTTTTGTTTGAGGCTAAATTAATAGGTACGTAAAAAGCTTTATTATAATATTAAGCCATTTTTGTGTCATTTTAACGTACATTTTATATTACGTTTTATGATTTGTTTTTTTTTTATAACAATAATAATTGTGTGGATAATATACAAAATTAGCTATCTGCCTTTTAATATAGGCTGTATTTTTATATGTCGCTGAACGCTACTTTTAAATTGGTTTTCAGAAATATTAACCTGAAAACGCCCTGTCTTTATTTTGTTAAAACAAATTATTTGATCTCCCTTCCTTATTGGATTGAAAAATGAAATGTATGATTTTTGTTGGCCTATTTTAAAGCATTTATTTTAAAAAAATATATATAGTACTGTTGCATCATAATAATAAATTGTAAACATACCAAATAAAATTAATAACTTGTAAAAATAGCATAGCAATGTATAGAGATTATTGTAAAAACTAAAAGGCGCTGCATGTTGATGTTATATCACAATTATATTTAGATTTAAGATTAATATTGTCATATAGACTAACATACAGATACTTAACCGTCACTCAAAGTGAAGTTAATCTTATTTTTCTCTTCGATGTAAACATAAGCCCACATATAATTCGCAAAACCTACCTTTTTGCTGACATTTATTTAGCGACACCTAGTTACAGGTTCCATAAATCCGATATTTTTTTTCTAATTTTAGGAAGTGAATGATGATCAATACCTATAACTTTTACTTAGGGAACCTTAAAAAAATACAACCCTTTTTGTCAATGTCAGCTGGCTGATTTTAATGGGGTATCTGCCATGACCTTATGAATGTTTAATGTACTGATGTAATGTATAATGGAACACCTTGCAGTCACCCTGTATTACTATTTTATTTCTTTTTATCATCTCAGCTTGAGGGCTGGTTTTTATGAGATCATTTACGGGCAATTATTATTATTATTACAAAAGATATACACATATTGCCTTAAATTTGTCTAGATACTACGATGTTCTCAAGGTTGGTTAGTTGACTAGACGTACCCCGCAAATTTGTTCGCAGAAATGACAAATTACATTTATTTTGAAAGCTCTAAGGCGCTTTGCAGACGGCGGGGCGGGCCAGTATTTTTGACTGCGAAGTAATAAAGACCGCGTCTCGTCGTCGATGCCCGCGATGCCGCGACTGCCCGCCAGTACGGTATTTTTGCCCTTCATGTGCGTTGGTAGTATAGGATTCCCTTCGCGCTATCGTACTTCGCGGCGAAATTGACCGACCAGGGGCCCTATTTTTGAATCTCTCGCGTCAAGATGGCGTGTGATATTCAATGTTTAAAGTCTAATTTTGGAATGAAAACCAGTTGTAATCTACATAAAAAGGATTTAAAAAATCATTGCTCAATTTTGTGAGTACTGTCGTCTAGATTTTGAGTAATTTTTAATGTGTTTCCGAACGAAAAACACGCCATATCCAAGCGTTTTTCCAGTGATTTTCGTTCGAAAACGAGGTTTTTTCTATGACTTTTAATTCACCCTCAAACGAAAATCACTCGCAATCTTGAAGCGAGTGATTCAAAAATAGGGCTCCTGGCCCGTCCCACCGTCTGCAAAGCGCCTTAAAGTCTGAAATTAGTAGTCGCATGTACAAAGTGACATCTGTGAACAGTTTTTTAACGGTTTTTTTTCTTGTTTGTCAACTCGTGAGTGACGTTTGAGTAATTGGCAACACATTTTCTTGCAACATCTATGTTGTAAAAAAAAACATGTCTTCTGAAAACTTTCTCTCAATGTTAAAAAAGTTGTTCCGAAGAGTTGCGCGACTTGTTTGTGCCGAAATGAATCTGTGGATTTGATACTAGTGATGCACCGACTAAAACTAAAATAAATGTATGTTTTTCTTCTAAAAATAATAATAAAACAAACTTACAATTTAATGGCCTCTTGATGTCCCACCAAATTGACAATGAATTCCTAAATTTTCATTGTAGTCTGTCTCTTTTCATTTTAATAGACTAGAAAGAGACATTCACCTAAGTATTAGTCGGTGTATAACTAGAATAAGGCCCAGTACCAGATAAAATTAACTCATCCTGTATATGTTTTTTTTTAATTCAGTGTTATGAACTTATGATGAAAAGTGTATATTTTCGGTACAATCAAGTTGATATCAATATAAAGCAATTTAATAGCAATTATTAAATAGGCTGCTTGCCTCGGCGCTGGGGCCCCGCGTGTGATATATGATGCCATGCTGTAGGTTAAGGCTGAACCGATTTTGATGCAGAGTAAAAAAATATTGAAACAGAGTTTCATTCCAAACTCTCTGGCTGCCAAATCATTAAGAAATAATGCACACACTAATTTTATTGATATGATACCTACGTAATTTATTATTTGTATCAACATGGTTACTATTTATTTATTTTATCCGTATCATTGCGTGATCGCATCTCATTTGACACCTGCAACTATTACACATATTTTTTTTATGCCTGCATATTTTTGCATTCCAAGTACTTAAATTGTGTATTATTTCTTTAAAAAAAATGCATTTAAACGATTTCCCTAAGCTTGGATCTGTGAAGCTTTTCGCTGCGATTGTAAATGTGTGTAAAATAAAAGTGTATGTATGTACAGCGGGGCGGTGGTGCTTACCGGTGACTATCGAAATAAAGGTACTATAACATTAATAACTCTTTTATTTTCTACCTTTAGAAAAAAATAAAAAAAGTTTTTACCTGTTGATCGAAAAAAAGGTTTTTACCTGTGGTTGAAGATGATGAAATCCTGTAGATTGATAAAAAAAGGAATGAAAAAAAAGCCACTGAAGTGAATATTACGTTAAATTCTGTAAAATGATAAGAATTTAAAAAAAAGTCACCTGTGCAATAAAAAAAAAACAAAAAAAATAATAATAAAAAACAGTAAGATATAAAAATAGAACAAAAATTGTTGGGATTACAATAGAACCAAACTTAAACCAGTAGTTAAATAAATAAACAAGAATCCGCACATGTAAACTAAAATGAAAAAATACATAAAACGGACAATTAAATTAAAAAAAACATTACAACAAAAATATATCAGCTTTTCAGGGTAGTTACAATAAAACAAATAGATGTGAATAAATATTTTATTTATACATAATAATCAGCAACAACGCGCGAGCGCGGGCGGCGGCGGCTCCGCTATGTACACGCGCCTTTACAACACAATTGTCTATGACACTTCACATATCAATGAGTAAAACAAATCGTGTCTAAGATGACGCATTTCGATAAAAAATAAATCCAGGTTTAATCCAGGACCAGCAGCCTTACTCTGGACACAAAATCCGATCCAATGAATAAAACCATCCCTGTCACACGCATACACGGCCTGGTATTAGTGAAAGGGATGGCTATAATCATTGGATCGGATTTTGCGTACAGAGTTAGGCCACAGATAGATTTACCTTGGCTTATAACTTATTTAATTTTTAATAATTTCAGGAATCCAAGAAGTTTTCAACGTTCGAAAGATTTAAACTTATTTTCAACCAATAGCAGGCTGAAAGCATGGTTACGTTAAGGTTGAAATAAGACATAATTTATTTACTTCTTGAAATCGTAGCTAGGTTATAGACCTATGATTTATTATCTATCTCTTTCTCATTTTGCTAGAGTGAAATGCAACAAGCATTCAGTCCCTATTGACAGATGACGTGCTAGAAAGAGATAAACAGATTAAAATTACACAGGAAAAAAAGTGTCTGTAAGGTGATTGATCAGATTAAAATGGTAATATGAATCCTAGGTTAAATTTATTTATAATTTTATAATAATAAATGCCATATAGTTTTGATAATACTGAAAATTTAAAATATGGACACTTTGAATTTGCAATTTATTTGATTAATACATGGATAAGTATGTACGAGTTATTCAAATACGTTTAAAATTATTATAAAAACAATTCCAATTTCTAGTATAAATCCAATTTTCAGGCAAAAAACTGCAGAAGCCTGATTCTCGCTATTTGTAACCGGCTAGTAATAGATTTACACCCTTGTTCATAAAAAACGCAAACAGTCTAATAAACCTGTTTTAACTATTACACTGTTTTGTCTCGTTCTTTCTTTAGCGCTGTCATCATTTGACAGAAAGTGACAAAACAGTGTAATACCTAACATAGGTTTATTTGACCGTTTAAATTATTATGAATAAGAGGGTTAGAATTTTACCATTTACGACATCTATACACACGGTGAACTTTCTAGCCAAGTTCACAAACCAAAAATCGACGCACTTATCAAGTATTATTATTGTTGTTGTACTAGAAATTGGAAATAAATTTAAACATTTCGACAATATAACACGATAATTGACAAACCAACAAATATACAATGATACGAGTCGCAGTCGCCCGCGCCGGGCTTCCATTATTTTACACTAAAACGTAATTAAAATTTATCGATACAAACAAATTATTTAACAATCCGAATCGCTTGACAACGAACCCACCAGAAATATTCCGTTTTGCTGACTCTTATGACTTTTGCAGTATGAGTGAGAGAGACGGAATATATTGGAGTCGTGTCACTCAGTCATAAATGATCGTGAATTAATTAAGATGTCGTTTTGTCATAAAGTTGGTAACACAGGGGCTGACATCCAATGTTACATTAATATCAGCCATTCTAAACCCAACCTTACTAGTTTGATTCAACGATCATTTCTGAACGAGAGGTCATGCACAGCGTCTACGCATGTTTCGAGTACGATTACTTCGCGGATGCGTGTGTCTGTTTTTGTCGAAATGATAAGACAGGACTAGAAAAGTATATTCGTGGTATGCATGAAGTAGAGATAAAAATAATAATGTAAATTGCAAAAGTATGTATAGATAGAATAAAAAGCAGGGGTCCACTAATCGTAGCCAGAATATATCAAGCTCACTCTATCAAACTAGAATTACAGCAAGAGTGACAGAAATATCCGTGGACGTCTAATATTTCTAATTTTACCTGGATTACAAGTACTTGAAATCATGTTTTTTTGGTTTGAAACTTGAAAACAAGTTGATAAACAAAGCAACCATATCTTTTTAGTGTAAAAAATAATGGAATGAGAGAAATGTTAGAGTAATTTTCAATATTTCGACAGCAGACACACGCAGCCGTATTTACATACAATTATTTAATGAACATACTTATTTACAAATAAGACTAAATCGTCACATATCGCTCAGTCTTGGCTGCGTTTTCCACATGATGGTCCACATAACATCTATTGATTTGTGACTTCTATCCCTAATAAGGGGAGTAAGGGGAGAACGGACCTAACATCTTAGCCGGCCCTACCGTCAACCTCACCTGCACGCGCCGGATGGCGACGGCGACTAATCAGTTGCCGTGGTGCTCCCTGCTAGACAACGAACGAGGCCCTGGCGACCGAGCAATGGCGGTATAACCATACACCTAGTCAGGCAACTGGCTAGATGAGGCCTCAGCGGCCTTGGGGAGTAAATACCCCCTAAAATGATTGGTGCAGAAGGCAACGGGAAACCACTGCACTACATTCCCTTGTAAATCAGCATGTCAGAACCAACAAAGAAAACCCTCAGTGCCCGGCAAAAGAGGGTGATAATCCCCGGGCGGGGTATACGATATAACGACGACCATGGCGAGTTAAAGGTAACGACTTGGAACGTGAAAACACTTCATAAAGATGGAAAATTGGAAAACGCGGTCAGGGAAATGAAAAGATACGGATGGGATATTCTTGGAATGAGCGAAGTGAGGTGGACTGATTGTGGGGATATACCAACTTACGACAACACCCATTTTTACTACTCTGGAGGACAGAAACATGAATACGGAGTTGGATTTTTAGTCTCTAAAGAAATGAAAGACTGTATTTTGGGATATGTGCCACAATCACCCAGAGTGATGCTACTGCAGTTAAATACTAGGCCTATACTAACCAACCTGATCCAAGTATATGCACCTACTTCAGACAGCACAGAGGCAGAATGTGAGACTTTCTACAGAGATGTTAAGGCGGTACTTAAAATGGTTAAAAAACATGAGCTTATTTTAGTCATAGGGGATTTCAACGCCAAGGTTGGGGATACTCCTGAGCACAACATTGTCGGCCCGTTTGGACTTGGCTCCAGGAATGATAGAGGCGACCGTCTTATAGAGTTCTGTTCAGAGTACGCTCTAACTCTCATGAACACTTGGTTTGATCTACCAAAAAGGCGTCTATATACATGGCAATCCCCAGCTCATACAAAAGAGAAAATTGTGAGAAATCAGATAGATTATATCTGTGTTAATTATAGATATCGCAACGCGATAACAAGTGTAAAAACGTACCCAGGAGCAGACATCGACTCGGATCACAATCCCTTGGTTTGCAAAGTAAGACTGAAACCAAAACGGGTGCAAAAGGGGAAGCCTAATAGTGTTCTCAATCTGCAAGCAATTAAAGACGAGGCAGCTGCTAAGCGCTTTTCACAAAAAGTTGACGAAATCATTAAGATGGATACAGCAGATAGTATAGAAAATCACTGGGAAAGTATCAAATCGGCAGTTCTGGAGGCAGCCAAGGAAATACTTGGATACAAGCTAAGAAGGAAACAGGATCATTGGATGACTAAAGAAATCATTGACCTATTCGATAAGCGAAGAGAACATAAGGTGAACCCTACAGAATACCGCAAGTGTAGTACCCAACTGCAAGCTATGATAAGGAAAGCTAAGGAGAATGAATTAATTAACCAGTGCAAGTGGATAGAACATCTACAGTCCACTCATCAGTTTGGGGAGCTACACAAGGCCCTAAGATATACGACTGTAGGAAGGAAACCCTCTACACCTTGTTCTATAGTAGATTCTGAAGGAAAACTTCTTGTCAGTATAGATGACCGACTACGTTCGTGGGAGCAATATATAATGGAGCTCTTTCATGACAATAGACCGAACCTAGCAGAGTTTGAGAGTGGAGACTTACGCGGGCCACCTATACTAATGGACGAAATGGAATATGCTCTTGCTGGGATGAAGAAAGGAAAAGCCGAAGGAGTGGATGGAGTGCCCATGGAATTACTTATGCACATGGGAAGTATTACCAAAGCATGCTTGTTGGCACTCTTTAACAGAATCTACGATACGGGCGTGATTCCACAAGATCTTCTTCGTTCCACTTTTGTGACCATTCCGAAAAAATCAAAAGCTGTTAAGTGCTCTGATTATAGGACTATAAGCTTGATGAGCCACACCATGAAGGTATTGCTCAAAATTATTTACAACCGAATTAGCACTAGATGCTCTGAAAGTTTGTGTCCTCAACAGTTTGGATTTAGAGCAGGTATGGGAACAAGAGAAGCTATATTGGCCGTTAAGGGTGTGTAATATATAATATAACAACATATCATATAAAGTTCAAAACATATACAATCACATGATATAATTTTGTTTAATATAACACTTTTTTAGTATAATGATGGAATGATATAATTTTGAATGATATAATTTTAAAACGTATAACAAACGATTGAGATAAAATCAATTCATATAACAACATTTAATATAACATTTATATGATATAATAATTAAAACAAATAACGTTTATTTAGTATAATAACATTTAGTATAACATTCATGTACAATAACACTCTTTTTAAATAATATTTAAAATATATAAATATAATGATAACTTCATATTAACTCCAATTTATATGATATCATATAATATCAAAACATTTACATCAAAAAAAATGCAGCTGCTAGGTTATTCAAGGCATGCAGGATGCAGGCAATGATGCAAGCAAGCAGGCAAGCAGCATGCAAGCAGGCATACAGCATGCAAGCAGGCATGCAGCATGCAAGCAGGAATGCAGCATGCAAGCCGGCATGCAGCATGCAAGCAGGCATGCAGCATGCAAGCAGGCATGCAGCATGCAAGCAAGCACACATGCATCATTATTTCCACGTCTCCGGCGCTGTGGGAAGTGCAGCCTCTCCGCCCTTGCGCAACAAAGCGCAGTCACCCACGCTCACCTCTACAGCTTCGGCTTTTTGGTCGCCTCGGCCTTCGGCCTTCGGCGACCAGCCTCAGCCGCTCCGGCTCGCACGGGTGCCTGCCCCTTGTTACAGCGGGCGGAGGCTGCTCTCCCTCCGCGCCTCCGGCTTCTAAATTACACTCTAGTATCGGGCAGACAAGTACCACGGCGAAGTGACCACGGCGAATCGGGGTTAACAAATTCAGATTTTTGATAATTAATTAAATAAAAACAATTGAAATTATACCAATGGAAGTTATACCAAGTGAAGGTTATATTAATTTGACGGTTATTTCTTTAATCATTATTTGAAACGTTATTATATCTAATAATAGTTCTATTAAATAATGCGTATGTCAAACAAAATTATATCAAATGAACGATATTTAACATAAGTTTTATTTCAAATGTTTTTATAAGATATTAATGTTATACTAAATGTTATTATATAAAATGAATATTATGTGAAGTAAACGTTATGATAAACAAAATTATATCATGTGTTTTTATAACAAATGATTCTTATGTAAAGTAATCGTTATTAAAGTTGAATTATATCAAATGATTGTATAACAAATGAGACGCACCCGGCCGTTAACACCTTGGCGGAACGAGCAATCGAAAATCAGCAAGAAGTGTATCTTTGTTTTATAGACTATGAAAAAGCATTTGACCGCGTTCAACATAGTAAACTAATGGAAGTACTTCGTAAAAGAGGGTTGGATGAAAAGGATCTGAGAGTTATTGGCAATCTCTACTGGAATCAAGAAGCGGCCGTACGAGTCGAGGGGCAGCTCACAGATTATAAAATAATAACTAGAGGTGTTAGACAAGGATGCATACTTTCTCCCCTTCTTTTCAATTTATACTCGGAGGATATCCTAACAGAGTTACTACGCGATAAAAGAGAGGGCATTCGCGTTAATGGACAGCTGGTCAACAATTTAAGATACGCTGATGATACAGTACTAATTGCGAGTTCGGAAGCTGGACTGCAAGTCCTTTTGAACGAGGTATCTGAGGCCGGTGAAGCTATGGGGCTGACTATCAATGCCGCTAAAACCAAGTCCATGGTAATTGCTAAAGTTGAGCTACCTCCGCCAGACATAACACTACGTGGAACAAATATCGAAGGTGTCAAGAAGTTCAGATATCTAGGCCGATACTTTACAGCAGACTTAGATCACCAAGCGGAAATAAAATGTAGGATCGGACAAGCTAAGGCTGCTTTCTTTAAAATGTCCAAAGTACTATGTGACAGTAAGATTTCATTTCCCTTGAGATATCGCGTGGCACAATGCTATGTATGGTCCACATTACTTTACGGGTGCGAGACGTGGGTCCTCAGAAAAGACAGCTGCAATAGACTGCAGGCTTTTGAGATGTGGTTATTGCGTAAAATGTTAAAAATTCCATGGACCAGCTTTACCTCAAACATCAAAGTATTGCAACGTTCCAAGTGTAAACGTGAACTGATGTCAACTATAATAAAGAGGAAGGTTGCCTTCTTTGGACATATGCAGAGAGGTTCTCAATATGAGTTCTTAAGGCTAATCCTCGAAGGCAAGATTCCTGGCAAGAGATCACCAGGCCGACCCAGAAGAAAATGGATAGATGACATCAAAGACTGGACCAAACTTCGTTATGACCAGCTAAAAAGAGCGGCTCAAGACCGCATCGGTTTCTACATGCTGACCTCCAAACTTCAATTTGAAGATGGCACCCCATGATGATGATATCCCTAATAGTCCCCCCTAGCCGATTTCAACTACGGTGGCCAGCCACAACGACTAACCGACTGCGCGGGACATATTATAGTGCACAAGTGTGTGCGCGAGCACAGGTGCACTCTCTATTCCTTTCACTCTCATAGCCCGATGGGACAGCAATCTGACACGACCGGAGAGAGATCAGGCGCAGGACCAACGGCTTTACGTGCTTTCCGAGGCACGAGGGTGAAACACCGCCAACTTCCAAACTCCGGGTATCAGTTCCATTGTAAATGGAAATGATTTGAAGGAATGAAAAAAGAGATGATAGATTGTGTCTGGGAATCAGACATTTACGCGGGAAAAGTCGCGGTGACCAGTAATTAATTATAAGAAAATGCATATTTTCTATTATATTCATACTTAAAAAATATCAAAAAATACTTAGATAGGTTTTACAATATTTTTAACACTCACAGTGTCATATTTTATTCTTAAAAGATGAAATATGAAACCAAAAATTGCGCACAGGCGGGATTCGAACCAGCATCTTTCTGGCAATCCGGGCCAACTGCTCTTCCAATTGAGCTACCGTGCTGTCGGTCCGACCGCGCGAAATTCTTGGTCTCATTGATACGTCATTGCGTGACGTTAGCGCCATCTACCCATCTGTTTATGCAACAGCGGGCCAAGTAGTTATTCTTTACAGAATAAATTCAACTTGGAAATGATAACGCTTCCGCTACTCAATGGTTTTACAATATTTTTAACACTCACAGTGTCATATTTTATTCTTAAAAGATGAAATATGAAACCAAAAATTGCGCACAGGCGGG